>OZ014525.1:21623546-21808689 GCA_963966055.1 Lathyrus aphaca
GGGCTAAATATGGCATCCAGATGAACTACGTAAAAAAAAATTCGTTTAGTAGAAAATTATTTTAGTGAATAATATGCATTAAAGCGAAAAGATATTTTTTATATATGACAATACCTGATCGATCCCCACGTGGTCTAACAAACTGCGATATAAAACTATGGAACTTCTTGGATTTCTACTATAATCCATCCCAAGATCGGACCAGCTAAGCACAATAGATTTAAAAGCATTTAGATACAATAACAATTTAAATATTTAAAATTTAATATGTTTGGAAATAAAAATTAATAGTAAACTTACTGGTTTGCGTAGGGGAACGAGCATGGATTCATGTTGCGTGGGGCAAGCATCGGCAGTTTTGAATACCCCCAAGCTTGTAACAAAAATGCACAACCAAAAAATGTACAAGTATCCTTTGCGGCATTTTTACAAAGGCTACTGTACAAATGTGCCAAAACAGCCGAACCCCAACTATATGTATTTACATTGTTGATGTTTCGCAACAATGGTAAATACATCATATTTATTGTGTTTCCGGTACCGTCGGGAAATAAAAAATGACCGAATAAAAGCATAATATAACACCGAGTTTTTTGAATTTTTTCTAACTCGGTTGATTCTTCGTTTAAAATAAAACTAGCATAGTGGGCTCTAAGGACTCCTAGATTAATACCTGAACCCCTGCTACGAGTATTTGTTGGCTGGTCCTCGTCAATGAGAGGGGCACCCAGCAAGTCCGCTACTATAGAAATTTCATGGTTGACCTTACCAAAGACAGCTCTACCGGATACACGTAACCCTAAAAGCATGTAGACGTCTTCCAATGTGACAGTGCATTCACCGAACGGAAGGTGAAAGGTGTGTGTCTCTGGCCTCCACCTCTCTTGTAGTGCCAAAATGAATTTTGAGTCTATAGAATTGTTGTGCACCTTTATGACTTCACCAAATCCGCATGAACGTAGATACGGTTCAATGATCGGATCAAACTCTATGTAGTCGTGCACCCGACACCGAAATCTTTTTACATTCTGTAAAAATATTATTCGAAATAAGTTAAAATATGCAAGAGTAAAAAGTATATATAAATATATGTGTAAAAAAATATACGAAGAAAAAACTTACAAATGACGCGATATTTTCGATTGTGCCTCGATGTTGATCTCTCATTGTTAGTAAAGCCATTGAAAATATTTTGTAAAAAATGCCTAGAAATAATTATGAGACTATTAGAAGTTGTTGGTGTGATATATGAATTGATTGTGTGATTTATGCCTAGACCAATTTATAGAATTATTTTTCAAAATATTTGCATGTAGTAGCCACACCATTTGGCGAATTCAAACAAAAACAATTGTACATATTCGCCACTTGGATTGGCGAATATGTATTCAAACACTTGCATGTTCTCTGATTGGTTCAACAGCAAAGTTGTGGATTGTGAAGCTTCATTCTGATTGGCGAATGAAGGTCTTGAAGGATCACCAAGTTGGCTTTCACATGCAAAGCTTCTTGTGCAGCATGTTCAATAGGAATCTTGACCATGGCAGGACATTGAAAGCAAGCACGAATCTCTGTTTTTTCAGCTTTAGCAGGTATTGTTCAGTAGCCATGTTGATTGGCGAAAGCATGTAGGGTTTCGCCAATCCATTTGGCGAATAGGGTTACACCTGCCTTGGTTAGCCAATCCATTTGGCGAACGTGTGTATACGGGTTATGGTTTATTTTAGTTTATTAAGTTTATTGAGTATAATATAGATGATATATATATATATATATATATATATATATATATATATATATATATATATATATATATATATGGTTTATTAAGTTTATGTTAGTTAGGGTTTATTTAAGTATGATATATATATATGATATATATAGGGTTTATTAAGTTTATGTTAGTTAGGGTTTAAGATAATATAGATGATATATATAGGGTTTATTAAGTTTATGTTAGTCAGGGTTTATTTAAGTATGATATATATATGATATATATAGGGTTTATTAAGTTTATGTTATTTAGGGTTTAAGTATAATATAAATGATATATATATATAGGGTTTATTAAGTTTATGTTAGTTAGGGTTTATTTAAGTATGATATATATAGGGTTTATTAAGTTTATTAAGTATGATATATATATATATATATATATATATATATATATATATATATATATATATATATATATATATATATATATATATATATATATATATATATATATATATATATCATACTTAATAAACTTAATAAACCCTATATATATATATATATCATACTTAAATAAACCCTAACTAACACACACACACACACACACACACACACACACACACACATATATATATATATATATATATATATATATATATATATATATATATATATATATATATATATGTGTGTGTGTGTGTGTGTGTGTGTGTGTGTGTGTGTGTGTGTGTGTGTGTGTGTGTGTGTGTGTGTGTGTGTGTGTGTGTGTGTGTGTGTGTGTGTGTAAGTTAGGGTTTATTTATTAAGAATTATGATATATATATATATATATATATATATATATATATATATATATATTAGGGTTTATTAAGTTAATACATTTATTAAGAAGTATGATATATATATATATATATATATATATATATATATATATATATATATATATATATATATATATATATATATGTAAGTTAGGGTTTGTTAAGTTAATACATTTAAGAAGTATGTGCAGAAGATAAGACATATGTGGAAAAATAATATAGTCTATATGTGCAGAAGATAAGACATATGTGAAAAAATAATATAGTCTATATGTGCAGAAGATAAACCTATATGTGCAGAAGATAAGACATATGTTTAGAAGATAACCCTATAGGTGCAGGAGATAAGCCTATGAGACAACTAGTACACATTAATTCAAAACAGTAAATATATCCATAAAATAATTTTTAACTTTACTATTTATAGATTATTTTCATATCTTCATTGTACCATAAACTTCAAAACATTTTTGTATCTAAAAGTTTCTTTGTATATGAACTATGTCTCAATTACCCCAGTATATGATCAACGCCCATATAAATGGCGAAATATTTGAATGTAACCATTCTGGTTTCGACTTTCGTAATACCGAGGTTACTCGGTTCTCAATAACCCGACAATCCAATTTTGCTCATCTAAAAAAGAGATTGGAAAACAAAATGCAACGTGGTCCAGTGGAAGTCATTATTTACAAAAATCCAGTATTTTATGAGGATAACCAGGTCATGTATTTCCAATTAACTATATCTGATGACGAAAGTGTTCGTACTATGTTTCTAAGCCATGAGTATTCTGGTTTCAATGATATCGAGCTCTATGTTACGCTTCACCAACAACAAATGTCTCAGACCATTGATCCTTCGTAAGTCTTTTTCGAATCTGACAATGATTTGGCTGAAGTCGATGTTGTTGATGAGGACGAGGAACAAGAGGAGGCAGTAGTTGATGAAATGGTCAATGAAGACGAGGTCCCGGCCAGTCATGTATATCGTCCTCCTCCACACATGACAAACTTGAACTTGGGAAGTGAAGGCCCATCTTCAGACATATTTTATGATCCGTATCCACAAAGACAAGGTGCATTAAAGGAGGGCGACCATTTTCGAACAAAAGAATAATGCGTTCGAGCTATAAAATTTTACCACATGGATTTATCAGCTGATTATAAGGTCGACCGAACGAATCCTACACTATATATGATACATTGTCGTAACGTGGCGTGTCCGTTTCGATTGACAGCATCATACAAAAAGAGAAGTGAAGATTGAAAGGTTGCTTCTATGGGACCGGAGCATACTTGTGTAATAACCAACTCATTGCAGGATCATCGGCAACTAAGCTCTCAACTAATATGCAACGATATCCTATCAATCGTTGCCGACGATCCTTCGATAAAGGTCAGCACGATAATTAAGCACATAGTACAGAAGCACAATTATACTCCATCATACAGGAAAGCATGGATTGCTAGAACTAAGGTTGTTGTCGTTGTATTCGGAAATTGGGAGGACTCGTACAAAGAACTCCCAAAGTTTTTGCTGGCACTAAAGCACTATGCACCAGGGACCGTTGTCATCCTTGAGACCTTGCCGGCGTATACTTCAGAAAGTCATTGTGTTAGTGGAAATGGCATATTCCACCGACTCTTTTGGGCTTTTGACCCATGTATAAAGGGTTTTTCCTTCTGCAAACCTATAATCCAAATTGATGGAACATGGCTCTACGGAAAATACAAAGGAACTCTATTGATGGCAGTGGCACAGGACGACAACAACAATATCTTCCCAATTGCATTCGCTATAGTCGAGGGAGAGACTGCCGAGGGATGGAGTTTTTTCCTTAAAAATCTTCGCTTGCACGTGGCTCCCCAGTCTAACTTATGTTTGATTTCAGACAGACATGCATCAATTGAGAGTGCATGGAAGAATGTTGATAACGGCTGGCAGGAACCGCCTTCAACACATGTCTATTGTATTAGACACATCGCGCAAAACTTCATGAGAGAGATCAAAAACAAGACATTGCGGAAGAAGGTCGTGAACGCATGGTACTCATTAACCGAACCGTCATTCAAACATTATCGTGACGAAATCAGACTGACAAATGAAGATGCGTTCATATGGATAAACCAGACTCCTTTGGATAAGTGGACCAGGGCCTACGACAAAGGACAACGCTGGGATCACATGACAACAAATCTCGTGGAATCAATGAAATCTGTTTTCAAAGGAATCCGCAACCTACCGATAACCGCTTTGGTGAGGTCAACCTACTTTAGGCTCGGAGCACTTTTTGACACCAAGCGTTCAAAGTGGAGTTTAATCCTACAGTCTGGTCAAGTGTTCAGCGATAGTTCTATGACATTCATAAAAGACGAAGCATCCAAATCTAACACACATGTGGTCACCGTGTTTAACCGCAATAAGGGACATTTCAATGTTGCTGAGATCATGGATCACAACGAAGGGAAACCGAGGGGATCCTATCGGGTAGAACTTGATAACAATTGGTGCGACTGTGGAAAATTTCAAGCCTTTCGCATGCCTTGTTCCCATGTCATAGCGGCATGTTCGAAGGTTCGGCTGGACCCTTCAGGCTTATTATCCCCTGTTTACCAAGTGCACAATCTTTGTAACGTCTACAACAAAAGCTTTCCGCTTGTTGCAAATGAGGACTACTGGCCCACCTACAACGGGGAAATAGTCTGGCACAATGAGAACATGCGAAGAAAGAAAAAAGGGCGTCCTAACAGCACGCATATTCGCACCGAAATGGATACGGCGAATAAGATGGTGAGACTGTGTAGTTCATGTCGTCAGCCCGATCACAATCGTAAAAAATGTCCCAACGTTGGACCAAGCTCAACATCATAAATTAAACCATTGTAACCGTATTTATTTTAAATAGAAGCATAGTTCGTTTCATTCATATCAGTAAAATCATACAACCACAAACACGAACATACATAAATAAAACAAGGAAATACATGATTCAAAACATGACCGTACATAAATAAAACTAAAAAATACATAAATTCAAACATGACCATACATAAATAAAACAACTAGAACATTCAACATATCTAGCCTATCAGAACCATCAGGACAACTTCACCTCTGCCTAACATCATCGAAAGAACACCTGCATCATTGACAATTTTTCTCCATTTCGTCACACCAGACTCCACAACCCGCTTCTCAATTTTAATTATCTTTTCTTTGTGGCCGATCTCTCCTTCTAAACAGCGGGTTAATTCTCTATGCAAGTGTTCCAAAGTTTGCGGGTTCCATAACAGCATCTTCAAAGGAGGCTTTGTTGCCGAGAAAAACACCAAAGCATTTTTCTTCAAAATATCAAATTTTGGAAGCGGTTCTTCTGATGTTGAGGAAGACGGTATCGATGCAAAACTATATGGACAAGGAGAAGCCATGTTGTAAGAGGGAGAGATTGAAAGGAATGAATGAGAGAGGGTTTGTAAGTAAGGAGTGAGATAAATATGATGTGTATGAGTGATAACCGGGCATATGTATTTATAGAAAAAAAATTGCAAGCCCTAAACATACACAACAAACCATTTGGCGAATACATACAAAACAAAAACACTCATTCGCCAATCCATTTGGCGAATTAGTTAAAAAAAATTGAAACAAGCCAATCCATTTGGCGAATTAGTGAGAAAATGAACTTGTTCTCCAAATGGATTGGCGAACATGCATTCAAACTATGTTAGTTTGGTAATTTATTTTAATACATTGTTATTTTGGAATTTAAATTAATAAAGTATGTTATCTTAAAAAAATTCCGATTATGTGCAAGACTATTTGTTGTTGTTGTTACATACCGTGTATGCTAAGAATGATGTCAAAATAGCACATCACTAAAAAAATATACCAAGAAAAGAACCCACAATATTTTTTAAACCGTTTTTATTTACAAGTGGATTGGAATAATTTAATTGGACTTGAAGTGAAGAAGTCTAAAGGACATGAAAAAGTAGTCCAAAGGGTAGGAAGGAACTAGGCTGATGCTTGATTATAATTTATGTCGTCTGACTCGGATTCATGTTTGTCACTCAATCCGCTTCACAAACCACGTGGCATACAAGGTGCTCAAAAGAGATTCAGTTAAACCATAACATTTAAGGAGAAAATCGTCCCTCCTATAAGGGGAAAGAGAGTCTCCCTTTACTTTCACAAATTCTTTGGGATAGTAGGAGAAAATTTTCTCTTCCCAATTACTCGACCTAAGAAGCCATCAATTTATGCTTCAGCGTCAGGTTGAGAGATACATTCACTAATTCTCATAGATTCAATATATATATATATATATATATATATATATATATATATATATATATATATATATATATATATATATATATATATATAAGCATATTGCATCCATATACGTGAGTAGGTTTTCCCTTATCGTATTTCACCATTATAATTGATGTCTACCGTGCGGCCTCAGTAAAACTAACCTATGAGACACCCACATTTGTTTCCTTATATCCATAGTCATCCTCTTCAACATGGTGACACGATGAGGTACTACCACAACTAGAAGCACCAACAATGGTGACGAGGAAACCTTAGCAGAGACGTGGGTTGCTATGGACAAGTTGTGGCGCTCCAGCCAAGCTTTGGAGGAAAATGTCCTGTAAGTTCTGTGACTTTTGGATTGACATTCATCTTGGTAAAACATGCAGATGTTAAGCCAGATGTTTTGTCATGTCAGTCAGACATCATGTTTAGCAGGATGTCTTGACATGTGCCAGGACATGTTATACCAGAACCCTAGGGCTGAATTGTTTTGGTGTTTTGGTATGTATTGTGAGTGTGATTTAATTCACACGTTTTCATTATCCAAGGAAGCCTATGTTAGGAACTTCTGTTTTTACAATTTGTGTTAATTTTCTTAAAAAGGATCGTTGAGCCTCTTAAGGAAAGTTTGTATTTGTTCCTATTTTATGCAGGTAATCATGCTAATGATTGCAAGTTGATTCCTGATGTTTATGCGCTTTAGGAAGCCCGAATCCACAAGGTATGAAGGCAATTTAAAGAGTGGATCTAAACCTAAAGAACACAAAACACACATTGAAGAATTTCGGGGAAATAAGGATCAACCATGTCTTGGTTGTTCCTTTAGGGTTTAGTGTTTTTGCTTGTATGTCACTCTTGTATCAGGTTTAATGTTGAGTTGGTTGATTTTCCATTGTTCACTCTAAGTTATTAAGTAAAGAGTGTGTTATTCTTGGTTGAAGCTTTTAAGCAAAACCAAGTATTGTTTTGGAAGTATGATCTTCTTTTTGGGTTGTTGTTTATACAGTCGCTAGGATTGGAATTGTTTGATATCACTGAGGTTATTAGGAAGTGAGTGGAGATTATTATATCTAGGAGTTCTTAGGTAGAAGTTTGCACGAGTAGTGATTAGGTGATACGTTGTAAACAAGGTAGTTTAACTTTGAACTAATACTATTAGTGGATTTTCTTCATGGCTTGGTAGCCCACATATGTATATGATATGCACCGAACTATGATAATAATTCTTGTGTTATTTATTTCCAATTATTTACTGCATATTGTTTGTTGTGTGGTTTTTTATCCAAGTGTTGTGACATCTGTCGCGACATCTGGTATTTGCATGCCAAAATTTCAATTGGCATCAGAGCAGGTCACCCTGTTCTATCATTCGGGTGAGCTCTAGGGAGTTTATATTTTGATACTATGGACAAGGAAGGAAGAGGAAATCTCAACAGATCTCCAGTATTGGATGGCACCAACTATGATTATTGGAAGGCATGAATGGTGGATTTTCTAAAATCTATGGATAGTAAAACTTGGAAGGCCATCATTAAAGGATGAGAGCATCCAATGGTTAAAGACAAAGATGGGAAGGAGACTTTGAAGCCTGAAGAGGATTGTACCAAGGATGAAGATGAAGATGCTCTTGGAAATTCCAAAACCTTGAATGTTTTATTCAATGGAGTGGACAAAAACATGTTCAGGTTAATCAACACATGCACTATAGCCAAGAATGCTTGGGAGATTCTCAAGGTAACTCATTTAGGCACATCTAATGTAAAAATGTTCAGACTTCAGCTGTTGACAACCAAGTTTGAAAATTTGAAGATGTCAGAGGATGGGAGTATTCATGACTTTCACATAAATGTTCTTGACATAGAAAATACATTCAATGCTTTGGGAGAGAAAATATCAGAAGAAAAGCTAGTGAGGAAAATCCTCAAGTTTCTTCCCAAGAGATTTAATATGAAGGTAACTGTCATTGAAGAAACTCAAGATATCAAAAATATAATAGTTGATGAGCTTGTAGGGCCACTTCAAACTTTTGGATTTACTATAAATTACAAAACTGAAAAGAAGAACAAAAGCATAATCTTTGTCTCCAACACTAAAGATGGAGATTATGATCTGGAAACTGACGAGGAAATGTCAAATGCTATTGTGCTTCTTGGGAGACAATTCAACCAGATGCTGGATAGATTGGAAAGGAATTTTAGGACAAATGTCAAGAACATCAGTCCTGACAATGATATGAATTATAATTCTCAAAGAAGAGCAAGAACATAGGAAAGGCCCAATCAGAATAAAAGGGTCCAATGTCATGAATGTGAAGGGTTTGGACATGTTATAACTGAATTTCCCACATATCTGAAGAAACAACCTTAGGGTTTGACAATCTCTTGGTCTGAAAATGAAAGTGAAAGTGATGATGAAACAACCAAACATGTTATTGCTTTAACTGAAAAGTGGGCGTCTGATGGAAAATACCTTGAAGAAGGAACTCCTTATGCTAAGTTACTTGTTTCCTACCAAGATCTATGTGTCAAAAGTGAAAAGAAACATGAAATTATCTCTTAGTTTCAGTGTGAGAAGGAAGAATACTTGGCCAACATTCATAACTTGCAGGATGAGGTAACCTTGTTGACCTCCAAACTTGAAAATATGACCCAAACTGTGAGATTGTTGAATAATGATTATGATATGTTAGACAAAATTATCCAAGTTGGTAAGAGGGTTGTGGATTTAAAAGGCACAATATTTGTTAATCAGCCTCTGAAAATAGATCCTTAGACTGCAAGACTTATTCCCAAGAAAAGGATACAAGAACCAGTGATGTCAAAACAAATGTTTCAACATCGTGGGAGGTATCAGAATCTCAATTAAAAAACTAAGCCTTAAAGTGGAAATGTCATTATTATGGTAGATTTGGCCATATCAAGCCTTTCTGGTTTAGGTTGCATGGATACTCAAAGTCTACTAGACAGCTAAAGGTTAACCATGAAGTGTTCAACCAAAGGTTAACCATGAAATGTTCAAAACTACTAAGAAATTGGTCCCTAAAGAAGTTGTAACTACTCTTATTGTGCATACTTCCCTCAGAGCTTCAGCCAGAGAAGACTTGTATTTTAATAGTGGGTGCTCTAGACACATGATTGGTGTAGAAAAATTTCCCGTTAACATCAAGTCTCACTTTACTAGTTATGTTACCTTTGGGGATGAGGTCAAAGGAGAAATTCAAGGAATTAGAAAACTATCAGGTTCGGGATTTCCTAGTTTTGAAAATGTGCTTCTGGTCAAAGGATTGACTTCTAACTTGAAAAGCATAAGTCAATTATGAGATCAAGGGATGCAAGTCAATTTCACTAAGTTAGAGTGTGTAGTTACTAATGGGTGTCATAATGAAAGGTGTCAGGCCAAAAGATAACAACTTCTTATAGGTCCCTCCATCAAAAGGGTCATCTACATGTCTATCTCAAAAGAGGATGACGTTCAGCTATGGAACCAAAAGCTTAACCATTTGCACTTGAATTGTATGAAAAAGATTGTGTCTACAGAAGCCATTAGAGGAATTCACAATATCTGAATAGAAGAAGGAAGAATTTGTGGCGGGTGTCAGATTGGGAAGCAAACCAAGATGTACCACCCTAAGATCCAACATTTGGGTACTTCAAAAGTGTTGTAAATTCTTCACATGGATTTGATGAGACCTATGCAGGTTGAGAGCCTTGGTGGAAAAAGATATGCTATGTTATGGTTGATGATTATTCAAGATTCACTTGAATTCATTTCATAACAGAGAAATCTGATGTATTTGAAGTGTTTGAATAATTGTGTCTAAAACTCTAAAGAGATAAGGAAAGTAAAATTGTCAGAATTAGAAGTGACCATGGAAAGGAGTTTGAAAATAGAAAGTTTACTGATTTCTGCTCTTCAGAATGCATTAATCACGAATTATCCTCTCCAATTAATCCTCAACAAAATGGAGTTGTTGAGAGAAATAATATGACTCTTCAAGAGTCTGCTAGAGTGATGCTCCATATTAAGCATCTTCCATATTGTTTTGGGGCTGAAGCTATGAATACTGCTTGTAACATTCATAATAGAGTTGCCTTGAGAACTCAACTACTCTTTATGAATTATGGAAGGGAAGAAAGCATATTTCCAAGTACTTTCATGTCTTTGAAAGCAAATGTTATATTCTAGCTGATCAAGAACAAAGAAGAAAATGGATGCTAAAAGTGATGAAGGGATATTTTTAGGCTACTCCACAAACAAAAAAGCCTATAGAGTGTTTAACACTAGAACTAAGGTTATGATAAAGTCTATTAATATGGTAATAGATGACTCACCTGTTGAAAGACGACTTGATGTTGAAGATGATGTCGGAACATCACTTCCAATAATTGTCACTGAAGAAAATGATGATGATAACAACACGATAAATGAGTCTATTATAGTGGAAGATAATGAAAATTAAGCAAAAAAGGTCCTTCTATCAGAATTCAGAAGGATCATCCTAAATAACTGATAATAGGAAATCTAAATGAAGGGAATATCACCAGATTTAGAGAGGAAATATCTAATGCATGCTTTGTCTCAAAGATTGAACCAAAAAATGTGAAAGAAGCTCTGACTGATGAATTTTGGATCAATGCTATGCAAGAAGAATTAGAGCAGTTAAGAGAAATAAAGTTTGGGTTTTGGTTCCTAGACCTGAGGGAACAAATATTATTGGAACTAAGTAGGTTCCTCTACAAAAATAAATCTGATGATAGTGGAGTGGTCACTAGAAACAAAGCCAAACTTGTGGCTCAAGGATTCACTCAAATTGAGGGTGTTGACTTTGATGAACAATTTTCTCCAGTTGCTCGTCTTGATTAAAAAAAAGACTCTTTCCAGGAGTGGAATGTCTGCTAAGGTTTAAGTTGTTTCAGATGGATGTAAAAATTACCTTTTTGAATGTTATCTTACATAAGGTGGTGTATGTTGAACAACCAAAAGGGTTTATTGATCCCACCTTTCTAAATTATGTGTAAAAACTTAAAAGGTCTCTTTATGGTTTAAAGCAAGCTCCCAGGGCTTGGTATGAGAGGCTGGCATAATTTTTGGTCAGTAACGAATATAGAAAGGGAGGAATTGACGAGACTTTGTTTGTTAGAGAAATGGATGGCAAGCTCACGATTACTCGGATATATGTTAATGACATTGTTTTTAGTGGAATGTCAGATCAGATGGTCCAACATTTTATCAAGAAGATGAAATCTGAATTTTGAAATGAGTCTAGTAGGAGAATTAACTTACTTTCTTGGTCTTCAAGTAAGACAAATGGAAGATTCTATCTTCATATCTCAAAGCAAGTATGCCAAGAACATAGTAAAGAAGTTTAGGATGGAGAATGTCAGACACAAAAGGACTCCTACACCTACTTATTTGAAACTTTCAAAAGATGAAAATGGCATGAATGTGGATCAAAGTCTTTATAGAAGCATGATAGGTAGTCTATTGTATTTAATTGCTAGTAGACCTGATATTAATTTTGTTGTTGGGGTTTGTGATAGGTATCAAGTTGAGCCCAAAATTAGTCACATCGATCAAGTAAAGAGAATTTTGAAGTATGTAAATGGTACTAGTGACTATGGTATGTTGTATTCACATGGCTCTGATGCCATGTTAGTTGGGTATTATGATGCAAAATTGGCAAGTAGTGCCGATGACAAGAAAAATACCTCTAGTGGATGTTTCTTCTTGGGAACCAACCTTATCTCGTGGTTTAGTAAGAAGCAGAATTGTGTGTCTCTATCCACTGTCGAGGCATAATATATTGCAGTAGGAAACAGTTGTTCTCAACTACTTTGGATGAAGCAGATCTTAAAGGACTACAATATCAAGGAAGATGTCATGACATTATATTGTGACAACCTAATTACTATCAACATTTGCAAGAATATTGTTCAACATAGTAGGACAAAACATATTAATATTCGTCATCATTTTATCAGGGATCTTGTTGAGGAAAAAGTAGTAACTCTTGAGCATGTTGCCACTAAGAAGCAACTAGCTGACATTTTTACTAAGGCTTTGGATGAAAATCAGTTTGAAAACCTTAGAAGTGCGCTAGGAATTTGCATTTTTGAGGAATTATAGCAATTAGTCTTAATTATGCATGACACGAACAAGAGGAATGAGTTATTGTCAAATCTATGTCTAAAAAGGGGGAGTAGTAATATGGATGTCAGTGATGAGAAAGGAATAAAATATTGGAGAAATCATCATGAGCATCATGAGAATGATATTTTTACTTCTAGATTCTCCTTTGTCATGCAGGGCTGTTTGTGCTGGTGGTGTTGGGATGTCATCTTGTATGTTCTAACATTGTTTCACTGTGTCTAGGAGAATTCATTTGTCTTTGTAGTGTGTTGTGATCTTCAGGGGGGATGTGTAAGAACAAGATTTGTTTCTGCATTTTATTTCTATGTTTTGATGATAACAATGAAGTATTTGTGAAAGAACAATTTTATGTTCTAAAGTTTGTTATTGTGCATATCATGTTTATTAAGAAATTAGATCTAACAAACATAGTTCAGATGATCGTGAAAGAACATATGTGAGTTACTACGTGTAACACAAGTCGAACATGATGAAGAAGCAAGGGTGTTTATGTATCTGATCATAATCAGAAATATCCAAAGATGTATGATGTTATTGTTGCAATTCTCTTATGGATGTTGTTTTGAGAGTGATTCTGAAGCTAGCGAAGCTTCTGAAGTTACCATATTCTAAGAACCAAGTGCTGAATACTTTGATGACTTGAAGTTATGAAGATTAGAGATTCTGAAGACCAAGTGCAGAAAGACTCTAAAGACTTAAGGGTTCTGAAGATTAAGGTTCTGAAGACCAAGTGCAGAAGAATTTGAAGACAATGTTCTGAGTGAATGACGTTATGAAGACTCTGAAGACTTAAAATTCTGAAGACCAAGGGTTTCGAAGACAGGTGTTGAAGTTCTGAAGACAATGTTCTGAGTGAATAAGGTTCTGAAGACACTGAAGACTTGATATTCTGAAGACCCAATTATCACGTCTCTACTCATGCTTCGATCATCTAGAATCAGAAGCTCTGAAGTTCAGAAGTCAATATTATTGTTATCAAGGATAGTACACGGTACACAATGATTTATACCACTACCTCTCCATTAACTTTAATTTGTGAAAAAAGGACAGATGTTGCAGTACTATTTTCATCCTTGAGTAACGACATTCGTCAGTAGCCAACTGCTCTCCAACGACTCTATTTTTCTTGGCTATAAAAGGAAAGGATCACATGTTTATGTGATGTTGTTGATCAGAAACCAAAACATGTTTATGACGATGATGTTGTCTAACGTACTAGATACCATGAAGTTGTTATTGATCAGTGGTTTATAATTGAAATACAAACAAGTTTTCATGCTGCTTAAAAACAACTATAATGGTTGAATACTTTAAAACAACAATCTGCTTATGCAAAAGTCACTTATTCACAAATGTGCTTAATTTCATATGTTACAGAATACTTGCAAAGTCACAGATGAAACAAAAAGATGATCATGGAATCTCAATTACAAATCCACAACTGAATGTTGTGTTTTGAAGTGGTCATTAGATTGAATAGAATAATAAGTGTTGTCCAGAATGTTCTTCAAATGTGAATCAAGATAAATAAGTCCTTTTACGTGCTCATTAAGAACAACTAAGCTTTCAAAAGCTTATGAAGAAGAAAACTTCCAACAATTCAAAAAGCTTGGGTTGTTGTCCGTGAAAAAGATGCTTGAAGATGAAGAAGAAGACTCCACACATTTGAGCTATAATACAATGTAATATATTAGTGTGTATTAGGTGATCTTCTTATGTACTTAAATGTGTTTACTCATGATTATGTAATAAGCAACATTGTAAATGTTACCCTTATCCCTTAAGGACCTTGTGAAGGTCACAAATTAAGGAGGCTCAAAACTTAGCAGCTTGGTGCTTTCTCAGGACATGGGGTCTTGGTGATTGCTCAGGGGTTGTTTTGGTGCTACTAAGGACTATGTGTCTTAGTGTGTGAAGTCACATAAGCTAGTAACGCAATGTTGTAAGTCATTTTAGTTGGTTGCATAGTCAGTCACATCGAGTAGCTGTGCAGGGAAGTCGCATGTCTATGCGCACTTAGTCACGACAGGTAGTCGTGCAAGGAAGTCGCATGTCTATACGCACTTAGTCGCGAGGGTTTTTGTATCCACTGGGATCAGTGGAGGGAAAGAGCGGCATTCACGGTCACTATATTTCTAAGCTTATTTGTTAAAAAGTGGTTAATACTTCAATAACACAAAAATAAAAGCTGAAAACATAAATACATAAGGCTTAAATAAATAAACGGAGACTTGTTGGTGTTGGAATCTCATCAATTGATAACACATGCATTCTTTTGATCATTTTGTACACAAATCACTTATTCGTCTAATATCATCATGTATCACTCACATCATACATATCCTCTCGGTCCCCGCATGTTGTTAGTGTTATTGTATCGATCAATAATAACTCTAGTGCATTACCAATCAATACAATATATTTATAACTTGCGTGAATGTTAAACCTAAACTCGTCTATAGCGTCTCGATCTAACAGATATTACTATAACATCCATATTAAACTAACGATTAACTCATATGATTGTTGTCACTAAAGATGTCCTAGATTAGTGGGAGTTACTCATTCTTTACATTTTATAATATTGTTTTGATATCAATACATACTTTATGTTAAGATTATCTACAGAAATAAAGTTTACGAGGTTATTGTTGTTATAACCATTTCTGTATCGTTTGTGCAAATATTGAATTTGCAAATTTCAGTTTGATCTCAATAAAGAATTCAGTTGGACCAATTGGAAATAGACATGATTCAGAGATCACATTACATGAAATTTCCATGCCACTCATCCATATCAATCTATGTTATCAAGTACGTTGATATGGTGGTCATTGGGGTTCTGTCACGTTATACGTTAGTGACGATAACCACGATAGTCTCATTATTGATGTATAAGGTAGACCAAATTGTAAAGTTGAAATCTAAAGATAAATAACATTCAGAAGCGCGCCTAAAAAAATTATGATATAGTTATTAAGATATATTGGCCAAGTGGGAGATTGTTGGAATATTTTATGGATTTAATATTATTCTAATAATTATGTGGCCAAATATATATTTAATTATATTATCTATTTATTAAAATAAGAGTCTTAATTGATTAAGTGGTCAAATAAATTTAAAAGGCTAATTAGATTTCTATTTAGTAATTAATTAATTAATTAATTAATTGGATATGAGCTCAAATATGAATGAATGTCAAGATGACCCATTTGTGAATAATGGGAACCCTAATTGGCCATCACACTATATATAGGCTATGGTCCCCAATATACCGTACACAAGCAGTTTACCTCTTCTCCCCGTGTTCAAGGCATTAGGAGTACCGGTTAAGGAAGATCCACAAGCCAACAAGTGTCAGTCACTTGTCTCTACACTTTCTAACTTTCAGGATTAACATCAACAAACATTTCTCAATAGATCCAGGTATTCCAACAACCTCCTCTCTCATATACTAACATGTCGTAGATCTTGTAATTATATACATGCTTGTATTATCTATTCTATTCCGCACTAAAAGTATATAACATAATACGTAGAATATATATATATATATATATATATATATATATATATATATATATATATATATATATATATATATATGTATATATATGTATATATATATATATGTATATATATATATATATGTATATATATATATATATATATGTATATATATATATATATATATATATATATATATATATATATATATATATATATATATATATATGATTAATAATTATTGATTTAATTCCAACATATCAATCTACCGTTATCTATCGTCGCTTTGTAAATCTAATACTAATGGTAAGAGTTTTGGTTTAAAATAGAGTAAAATAAACTTGTTTTAGAATGAATGGAAACAGAGATCGGAATATAATTTCCGGGTACCTTTGGGACTCGTATAAAACTCAACACCTCAATTTATTTTAAAAATTATATTTTGAAGAATTATTAATTTAAAAATACTGTTCACTTTCGCGTAGGCCGTATTGAATTTCGGAACCGTAATCGTCTATTGTCGCACATTACAAGTAACAATTTTGAATATATTTTTTTGAAAATTAATAGTCTTTAATTAATTAATAAAGTGTTGTCATTGTTTTTAAAAATTAAGATCTGAATTTTAATGGTCGGATACCATTTTCACACTTTCGCGCTGAACCAATATCAATGTATTTTCGCTTTCGCCGTAAAATTTCAATTTTTTGCAACAAAATCCAAAACCAGAAAATTATTTTTGTTATAAAAAATTGGTATTATTAATTTTATCGAGTCTCGTCGGTAGGACGGTCCTAACGTTCTGTACTTTCTTAATTTAAACTAGCATATTGGACATAAATAAAATATCAATAACAATAAACAAATTAGACATGTTCATGGAAGTAGTAATAGCAATGGAATACAAATTCATAATTAAAATAATAAGATAAGATTAATAGCATATAAATTTGACAATTAATATAACAATTAAGCAAGATTAAAGTAATTTAGTAAAAATAACATGTAAAAACTTCGTAAAGAAAGCAACAACGACAATAATAAATAATTGAAAGAGAAAGTAAATTAAACCTGAAAATTAAACTGCTCTCCAAACAAGTCTTTAATTCGGTACAAGAAATAAAACCTTGTTGGATGTTAAATGATGGAATATAAACTTGCTTAAAAAAAACACCAAGCTGTACACTAATTTTTGTGATAAATAAATTAAATGGAATAAAATATGAGGTGAGGACAAGGTGATCAATTGGTAAAAGTAGTAAGGGTAAAAGTGGAAGATTATAAGTTGGGTCTTAGGGGTTATGTTGGAAATAAGGAAAAGGGGAAAACATAATCATGTTTTGGGAGAGAATATGAAAACGATTGTGAAAGTTGTGAATAAAAGAAGAAGAAAAGGTTTGATCGTGAAAAAGAGTTCGCGAAGAAGGAAATTCTCGACAAAACCTAAGGTAAGGGTGAGATTCTTTCATCTTTAAGGGTTTTATAATGGGAATTGGGTAGGTTGAGGATTAGGGATTGATGTTGTGATGAATTGGGAAAAAAAATTATGTTGGTTAGTTGGTAGATGTTATTGTTAGTTGTTAATGTTGTGAGTTAGGTGATTAGATGCAATATTCTGAGATTATCTGACTGGTATTGGTGATTTCTGGTGAGAAATCCGTAGCATGTTGAGTGCTGAGTGCAGAAGTGCGATTTGTAAAATCGCAGAGCTCGCTTAGCAAGCAGAGTCAGTGAGTTCGTCGCTTAGCGAGAAGTGATACTCGTTTAGCGAGCCCTGTAGCGAATTTTTTTAAATTCCAAAAAATTACTGAAAAATTATTTAATTACTTAGTAATGTTTAGAAATTAATGAGGTGTAGCTGGAAGTAGTAAAAGAAGAGTATACACACAATTGTAGTGATAATTAATGTAACTTGACGATAAACATAATCGATATGTTCGTTGACGTTGTTGTTGTGATTAGCATTTGTTGTAGTGATATATTTCGTATGCTTGTTAATGATATATGAGTATGTGATATGTTGTAGTATATGTTGCGTTGCGTTGTCATGGTATGAGTTAAACTACGTGATTATATGCGAAGAATACATGATAATCATGATGGTTATGACTAGTAGTATATTGACCGATGTTGTGATAAGTGGTTGTTGTTGTGATGTTGTATGATGTAGTCATTATGAGTATGCATGTATGTCATTGATGTTGCATGACATGTTGCATAATTGAATAACATACCAAGGTGGGGTATGGTCGTTGTTGTGATGTTGGTGCGGTCATGAAATATGGATCGTACGTGGCCATGAAACAGGGGTCGAGGGTGTGATCATGAAATATGGATCATATTGGACCATGAAAGAGGGATCGAAAGTTCCGACGAGAACTGGATCTTGAAATAGAGATCGGATATGGTACCGCATGCATATATTCAAGTAGAGTTTCATTGCATGATTGTTGTTGTTGCATATAATATGGTGGTAGTATATGATGTTGTTGTATATATGTTGTTATTGTATGTGATGTTTTTGAGGTATGTGTTAGTTGTCGTTGTAGGTGATGTTGTTGAATAGTTGTTGTTGAGAAGTGGTGCATTGTTTTCTGATACTTACTTGATTTTTATTATATTACTCTTTGTGATGTAAGTATCTCACCCATTCTGTTTGAATGTTACCCTTATGTTGGTAACATGCAGGTGAGCAGGATAAATCGAGTGGTGGTCCGTGAAGTCGATGTACTTCACGTCTTTAGGATGTCGGCTCTGATACGTCGCTTTGGGAGTCGGAACGACGTTGTTTTTACTTATTATTTCTTTTAGTAAACAATTCTTGTAAAAGAAGTTGATTGATGTTGATTTTAAAATTATTTCCGCTGCATGTTAAATGTTTATTTTTGAAAACATATTACAGAGCCGAGTTTGTTTGTGTTGAATTGTGGCACTCAATTGAGTTTTAATGAAATTTTACTCTGATAATTATAAATAATTATGTGGGACAAATTGGGTGTTACATACTATCGACGACCTCTTTGTAATAAAGTGAGTCCTTGGCCATCTGCGTGCACGATTGTATGACATAGGATCGATATTTGAAGTCGCGAACAGATTCAAGTATGCTTTGAAGAGCCTGCTTGTCTGCTTCAACGACACCCAGCTGTGTCGACCATCTTGAGACTTCCTCTGGAGATGGAAGATCCCGAAGAACACTTACGATTGCACCTATCTCCAGGTAATGACACATCAACTCAAAGGCCCTTATGAACGCCAAGGAATTCGGGTGCAGTTGAGAGGCGCAAGCTCGAGATGTGTGAAAATAGCCTCCTGGAAGTCCGTGAAGGTCAAGCGGTACCCAGATTCGTGAAACGCAGACTCGTACATGGGGAACCGAAGAGCGGGATAACAAGAACATATCCTCTGATCAGGCTTCGGAGGTAATGCCCTTTAATTTACGAGATCTTCTTTTCTCCTCTTCTTGATGCAACCCCACACATCTGAGTCATCCACATTGAATTGAGAAGTTGTTTCGAGCGGCTCATCCATGATCCACAGTTTATCAGCAGCGGGGGCATCCGCAAATCCCTTAACATCAACCGAAAGGCTGTCCTCGAGTCCATGATCGACTTTTCGGCTCCCTTCACCTGAAAAGTAGAGGAAATATAGTGGATTTGACGATTTCAAATCCACCCTTCTACTGCAAGTCAAGTGAAAGAACGACAATTAGGATCGAGGATATATCCCCAGTTCGACCCCTTTTCCAGAAAAAGGTAGCATCATCCTTGACTAAAACGTTTCAAGAAATGCATCGAGGACAAGTCCCTCTACACGATCGTCATCTACGACGGTCGAATGCTCGGTCACTAACACTAAATTATCCTAACCAGAATCTAATGAAGATCAAACATCAATCTATTCATCTTCTAACAATCTAACCCTATTTCATCACAACATTCATACGCCCTTGAAGAACATTCATCCAGTTTCTAGAAATTCATGGAAATTCCAAAAAACGTTGAAGGTCCCCATGAACTTCATAGGGAAATTGATGAATGTTCATCACCCAGGCAACGAATTGAAGGGAAGAAGATGAACATTACCTTGGTCCATGACAGAATCCATTGAAGATTAACGACGAAGATGATGAAGTTTCCGGCAAAAAGTTGTATAGCAAAATTTTACGATGAGAGGAAGAGTTTGTGTTTAATGATCAAATGAAAATCCTTTCCCCTTTTATAATGTCCTAAGCTCGTGCGGGGAAACACAAAAGTCAAATAATTATGGCCTAGGGCTAGCCCTCAGGTGTCATAAATGAATTAATGCGCATTCCAACACGTGCCACTAAAGCAAAACATTTTGTTTTCTCAAAACATTAATTTTCCTAATGTCTGTGTAACTTCTCCCCATGATCTATTGCCCGCTATAATAACTAGGGCTTAAGAACAATCACTTGCCCGCGACTTTCTAGGTGATAAAAACGTCGATCTGAATCCTCGTTACTTGACCACCTTAAGTCACTATCCTCGCTCGAGCACAACGACATTGGGGGCTTCTGTTCTGGACTGGCCTAATAGGTGCCCTATGCCAAATTGAGGCCCAATCCAGTTTTTCTCTGGGCATAGGCCCATCAAGAGATCCGTGACCTCATGACCGCAGAGGAATAAAGCCGTTAGAATATAGCCGTTAGAAACTTCCTCCACACGCGCTCTAACGCCCTTTACGCAACCAACTGCCCTCTGAAACTTCCGGAGGCAGTTACACCCAGTCAAGGGTCATGCGCCCGCAAATCACGGTCAGATGCCCTTATAAATACTCTCCATCTTGGGAGAGTCAGATATTCAATACTAATCACTCACTTTCTTTCTTAATGCTTTGATTTACTTCACCTTGAAACTTACTTGAGCGTCGGAGTACCTTGCAGGTACACCACCCCTTCTTCTACCAGCATCATCGCAGTCCTAATTGAAGACCACGAGGACCTGTATGGATATATCTGAACATGAAATAATGAGAGCGTAAAAAATATGAGTTGCCTCCAATTTTAGGGAAAGAAGCATATAATTTGACAAAGGAGTTAGAATGTGATGCATAATCATTGCCTCAGATATATTGCACAATCATGAAAGATAATGACAAACTTAGAATGATTCTCCAGTGTCCACCTGAAGTACGTAAAATAATGATAAATACTGATAATGCAAATGGTCTTCGGGTCATCTGATTGATCATCTTAAAATAGCCTTATAACTTTTATAAATATTTTATTTACAATTTAATATATTTTTTAATATTTTATTTATATTTTAATATGTTTTTGAATATTTTATTTCGATTTGTGTTTATTATGAATGAACAAGTATTTATTTGGTGAAATTTACTCAATACTATTTTTATTTAGTATTGTTTTTACTAAATACAAGTGATAATATTTATAAGAATAAAAAAATAATTTAATTTTAAAATCCTTTCACTCTCTTGTGAACCAAACATATGTAGTTAAAAAACCTTCCCCTTGTTAAAAAACCTTCCCCTTCCCTCTCCTTCTTTGAACCAAACAAACATTTATTTAAAATATCTTCCCATCCCTCCCTTTCCCTTCCCTCTATTAAATTATCTCCCTCTCCTCCTCCCTCCCTCGTTGAACCAAACATACCCAAAAGAACTAGTCCAGGTTAAACTCCTTTTTAGACTTAGTAAATAAACTCAAAATTAGAACGCTGATAATCCTCTAACTCCACCGCCGTCTGAAGTCACCGCCACAACACCGTCGCGGTAGTCGACATCAAACACTCTTCTTAAACTTCGTTCCTTCGTCAGGTTTTCTTCAGTTAGTTAACAACTCATTTTTCCACTTTGATTATCAGTGAATTGGAATTGATAGCAGAAATTGTTGGAATTTGTATACGTTATGTTTTTCCCAAATTGCTAGCAGAATTGGAATTCGTTGAAAGTATGAACAAATAACATTCATTTGTGTAGGAAATCATTTATTCAAATATTTTATGCGGTTTATTAGGTCAAATTGCGAAAGTTTGAGTAGCATAAGTTACCGTTAACATGAATTCATGCATTATGGAATCTCATTGTCTACCTTATGTTTTCTGTGATTGCAAACAGATTTGGATATTCAAAGTGAAGTCTAATGGCATCATTGGAAGTAAAATCCGGTGCATTAGTAATGTTACAAGATCTGCGCTCATCGTCTCCGTTTTTCAAGCAAGGAACATCACTCAGAATAATTGGAAAGTGAGTGCTCCCATTCTAATTATCATGTATTTGTGAATTGTCTTTTGGCTGGAAATGAAATATGTGAAATTATGTTGAATGGGTTTTTCTTTTTTTTTTGCTACTGATGACGATGAATGCATAATGGAAGGTGTGTCTACTGTACGACACCTACGCATGTGTTTGCAATCAATTAATTCATTTTTTCAAAATTTTAAAGTTGAAATGAGGGTAAATACCCTCTAAAAATCATACAAAGTATGAGTTTATTATACTTCTAGTGACAAAGGTTAGGTTGTTAATCTCGATAGCGGAGTGTAGTGCCGAACCCCCAATACGCTATAGTGGATAGCGGGATGACCACCATTGTGAAGACTAAAAATCAATGTTTATGATGAATATAAATTCCATCGACATACATAAGTACTTAAAAATAGAAATTGCAACAGCATATATAGTAAAGTTTCAACAGGAAACATAAATTCCCACAACATATATGTCCCATCAAAATGAGTTCTCGTCAAAATCAAATTATCAAAGTATTCAAAATGATTAAACCAAGTTCTAAATCTGAACAGAATGAAAATTTTAAATCACATCTGCTTTATTCTCATCTTCACTTCTAAGTTCCACCACATTAATATTATCTTGTTCATCACTTGATTCAAACTCTTATTCTTCCACAAAAATCACAAACAATTGTTTTCTTGCTCCGGTCTTTAGAAGAGTTCCACTACCAACCAATATCAAGGTTGCCACCAATAGGTTTAAAATAACCTTTGTTGTTTGAGGTTTGTATTACACTTGCCGAGGCAGAGGATGATGATGCCTTGGTTGCTATAAAAAGAGAAAAGAGCAAGGCAAACAAAACAGAAGGGTGGCAAATGGGGAAGAAACAAATGAAGACGGAGGCAAACGGCGAAGAACAATTGAGAATGGTGAAGAAGAGTGGAAAACGGGAAGGCAGAAGAGAACAGAAAAAGCAGTAGAACTAAAGATGCAAATACATGGGGTTAAATGTTAGGTAAAAAAGGGTGGGAAAGGCCAATATACTCTTAAAAAATTATTTGGGTTAACAAATTTGTGCCAAATTGAGAATAACAGCCATCAAACCGCTGTAGCGATGCTATTGCTTGGCTAAGAAGCCGCTATGACAGCTTTTGTCAATAGCGTTTTGTGTCCGCTATGACAGCTTTTGTCAATAGCATTTCGCCTGCTAATCGTAGTGGTGAGGGGCCGCCACGCTACGCCGCTATAGTGTGCTATTGACAACATGTGGATACCATACCAGTACTCTAGTCTCTAGTAGTAGTTATAATGTGTTTGTAAGGAACAAATATTGGCATCTATGGCATGATGGTGGCAGTTTGAATACGGTTTAGTATCAGTCTTTCATATAGGGACTTTGTATATCTCAGATCTATAAATCCCTTAATCTTAGAGATTCCGGAGTTACTAAAGAACTAGAGAGAAGTTTTGGTGCAAGAAACATATATTCTCTACCAGATTATAATAATTTTCCTGCAAATTCTATTTGATTGAATTTAGTTCTCCTTCAACTTTCTTTTAGGCTGTTTCCATTCTTTAGCAATATTATACAAGACATCTACAATCTAGAATAAAATGCATTCCAGTCATTATCCAGACCTTGTAAAGGGTTTTATTTAACTCATTAATTAAAACCTGTGTATTAGTTTTCAGCAATTAAACCTGAACAAAAGATGTTTATTGTAATTCAATTTAAGTTCTGTTGAGTTATTTTATGTATTGTACTAACTATTGTGTGAGAGTGCTTCATCTCCGCATTCATGGATGATAGGTCAACCCAACAGTTCTTACCTTACTGTGAGCTACATATTACTAGTGTTTTACTAACATATAAGATATGCCCAATCACAATATTGCCTGTGTAGATTTTAAATGGATTCAATTTAGACCTCTTGTTAGTTTTCTGGATGACTTTAGTCAACTTTTAGTCCTTTACTAATATATATGGCACAAAACTGCATGTGATACCGCATCAATTTGAGAACTATCTTCAACTAAAACTATAAGGATCCAGACAGAATTTGGAAAAATTAGGAGACTTGGGAATAAATAATTAACTGTAGAAGATATTTACCAGCAATTGAAATTTTCCATGCAAATTGTAGTGGGATCTGAATATTATGTTTAATTATCTATATCCGTTCTACCTAGCACAAGCCGTTGTATGATATCTGAGTGTTATATCTAATCATCTATATCCGTTTTGCACAAGTCGCTGTATGACTGCACCTGATAGATAGACAATGTTGCTGCATTATATCTCTTTTAATGTTGCTGTAGTGAATGATGATGGTGAAGTATATCATTGAATCTCTTGTGTTAAACCTTCTACAGGTTACATGAGTACTCTTTTGAGACAGGTCTAGCAACAGTTATTGATGGTAATAGCATTCTAAAAGTTAATACAGAGCATTTGAAGAACCTTAGGTTTCAAGTTGGCTCTGTCTACCAATTCATCGGTGAACTCCTTATCCAACCTGATAACGAGGTAAGTGGTTGTTAAGGTTTTGTTAAAGCCTTAGTATACCCGAATTTCTCTTGCAAGTACACTAGGATACACCTTTAATCTATAAATAATTATAAGATTTTCTTGAAAAAAGTTGTTCCTCCTTTTTATAAGACCCTTTTTAAATTTTTAACAGCATTAGTTATTTATTTTCTAACACACCTTTAATTAATGCACATCTTTTTCTACAACCAACAATACATACTATGTTGGAAAACATGAAGTAATTTTCTCTTTTTGAGGGTAAATTGGTAAAAAAAAACAAATTTAACACTACTAATCATCTTTCTTAACTCCGGTGATTTAGTTCACGGGGTTCTATATTTTATGATAGACAGACTACATACATACACCTACATCCGACGCATGCATAAAGGCGTGATTCATGTGAATGGGAAGATAATTGAGCAGTGTGTTCTTTGTTCCTTGATAGGGTGTTTTGCAGGCACGTGTTGGTAGAAATGTTGACGGGATTGATCTCAACCTTTATCATCAGTCTTTGCTGCTTTTGAGACAGTTTCAAGCCAATCATTTGAATAATCCAGCAACTTAACTTCGCAGGATTATGTTTGTAGACAAGGCATGATCATATTTTCCATCAAAATATAAAAGGTGGAAGGTTGCTGTTGCTCCCTTAATGGAATGAAGTGAATCACATTTTTCAAAGTCGTTTAAGTTGTTGGAGGCCCTGTGTAAGTTAGCTATGGTTTAACTTAGGAAAAACAAATAGGGACCAATTTTGTCACAATTTAACCGTGACAAATATTTTACGAGATCCTATTTATCTACGATTTAACCGTGTCAAATTTTAGGTCTTGTGCAGTAGCCCAACCCGCCTTGTATGCCATCAAAGAAGGCTTTGATATTATTTCAACATGAATTTTAATATGATTTTAACCGTCTCTTTCAGTATGGTGGTGCATCAACATTATTTCAACATCTTTATAGCATTTGGATACTTGGATGTCCATATAATTAAACATATTTCCATTTATTTAGGAGCCCATTGTTGACTCGGTAGGTCCCCTGATTATTGGTTGAAAAGGTACAGAACAACAACAACTAAACATACAAAGTTTCTCTTTCTCACATTATTGTCTACCACTCATTCAGAAATATGGAGGTAGAGTTATGATTATTGTTGACAAGCATTGAATAATGTTTTTGACAATGCATTTGAAGCCTGTAATGATGGAATATTCGTTGGTTTTCATGTCCCACACATTACTCTACATACTTATTAGATTTTGATCTTCATTATGCACGCTCGTGACAATTTGTACATTTAGTTTTTGGTGCTAGTGGAGTAGTATAAATACTCCACTCTTCTAAACATAAAACTAAAGTAAATATGTTGGTGATAGAATCATTTGTATTATTTTGGCTGTGTAAATTATGGCACTAAGATGTTCATATTTAATGTTTGATAGTAATGTCTCAAATATATTATTTGAAGTGGAGGGAATCTTGAGTAGAGCCACCGTTAACAAGTCACATGTGTATTGCCACTTGCCACTGTTAAAAAGTCACGAGCATCTACCGTTGAGAAAAACGTGGGATTGCATGCAGGCCAATCCTTTTAGATGCCTAAGTAATAAACGCAAGCTACAACGAAACTGCATGTAAGAGACAAAAGAAAAAGAAAAAGGACACAACTTAGCTCCCTTTGGAAATGACAGACCAAACAAGAGGACGCAAATTCTGCAACGTCCTTCTTGATGTCTGATCACCAAAACATCTTTTTAAGATCTTAATACATTTCTTTTTCTTGGTTGTCGAGTGTTAATTGATACATCAATTTCAAATCCAATTTCTAGCCCCTTTTGGTTTCTGCCGGTATATTGCTAGTTAACTTTAACATATCCAAAAATCACAATCCTTCAAAATTTCTAGCCAATTTTTTTTTTTTTTTAATCTCATATTCAATTTTTTCTGTTCAAACAGATACTTCAAACTTTTATAAATATTAAAAATTTTAAATCTCGATTCATAAAGATTTTACCTCCAAATCTTAAGTACAAAAATCACTTCTACTAACACTAAATCATGAGTATGATAATTTTTCTAATGCTTTTTGTCTGACCGAGAGTATACCAAAATATCTTCTATAAACACCAAGACGAAATGATCCAAGTAAGCATGAAAAATCTCATACATATAATCCATGAACACTCATGATGCATTAGACACAACGAAAGTCATAATCGAATACTCACAATGACCATAATGAGTTTTGAATGCAGTATTAGGTAATTCGTTTGTCTTCATCCTAATTTGATGGTAATCCGGCCTCAGATTAATCTTATTAAACACACAAGCTTACACTAGTTGATCCATGAGACCGTCAATCCGTGAAAGAGGATACCGATTTTTAATAGTGACTTTATTCAACTGTTGATAATCCATACAAACTCATAATAAATTTGATGAAGACAACTTTAAACTCTCAAGACCATGTGCATATATCAAAGATGAGCAAAATCATCTTGTATCGAGGCTAAAGTATCAAGTATCCTTTCATCAAATATCAAATAAGTTGGAGCTTAAAAGCATTGATCATATATTTTTAAGGTACAAGTTGCAAATTCATTATGTTATATTATAGTGCTCAAAAAATTATGTTGATCATTTCATCTTAGTGCGTGTATTAATTTTAACATCATATGGAAACCTCTATGAACTTTATTTGTAAGTATTTTTCAAAATCATGTCAGGTGTAACCAGTTACACTATTTTCGATAACCGGTTATATAAATGATTTTTTCAATTATTTGTTTTGCAATGTCAAGTGTAACCGGTTACACCATTTTTGGTTACTTGTAACACAAACAAAAATTTCAATTTTTACATATAACGCTTTAAGTGTAACTGGTTACGATTATGTGTTGATCGGTTACCACTGAAACAATGACACTTTTTCACTCAAAATTTGATTCTAGCAAATTTTATTTTGCATCCTTCAAGCATGACATCTCTTCATGATTATATGTTTGTCCAGAAAGGTATTATGGTAGTAAAAATACATATAATATCAGATTTTGTTTATCTATCTCTTTCATTTCAATTCAAACTTATTATTCACAAAATTTCAAATAAGTGTCTTGTGTTATAAACCTTTGTGTGAAACTTACAACATTAAATTTCATTGCATTATTTAAAGTTTCAACATTACTTTTAAGCACTTGTATAATATCTTGTGAAATTATTTGCTTGAAAGAGAAGATCAATTCTAACAATTGATAGATATCACCCACTTCAACTCCTTGAATAAAATTCAGAATTATGTGTATATCTTGTTGGCTAGGATTGTTGGTAGCAAGAGAGTGAAAAAGGGACGATTGTTCTCTTCTTTCACTTTGTAAGATCATAAGTTTTTTTTTATTGATTAAGTTAGTAACTTGTGTATAATGGCTATGATAGAATTGTACAAGGTTCTGTCATATCCTAAATTTTGACCCGAATTCTTTTGTCTGTCTAAAAAGTCAAAGAGGGACTCTTTTGACTTTTTAAACTGATTTTTGAATTTATTTATTAGATTTATTTTTTTATTAGAGGGTTAATTCAAGGTATACAAAATTATAAGTTTTATTATAATTTTAAGATTTTAGTTTATTTTTTGATATTATTACTAATATCATTATTATTAGATACGGGCTTAAATAATAATAATAATATATATATATATATATATATATATATATAAAGGGATTATGATATAATTTTTTAATAATATTAGTATTTAGTTTTTATTATTATTTTAGTTTTTTAATTAAATAATAAGTGTGTCTCCCAATTATATTTTTATTTTAAATTAAATTTTAAAATAAATTAGGGTTTATCTTATATATATTATTAATTTTACTTATTAATATTTATATTATTATTATTATTATTATTATTATGTTTGTTTTTGGATTATTAAGATTAACATTATTACTAATATTATTTATTTATTATTTTTGGTTTTATTAAATGTTGAAGGGTGTGTGCCAAAGTTTGTTTTATTTTAAATATTAATTTTAAAATAAAATGAGAGGATACTTCGGACTTTTATGAACATTAAAAATTTCAAATTTCGGTCCATAAAGATGAGACCTTCAAACCTTAAGTACTAAAATCACTTATACTAACTCTAAATCATGGGTATGATAATTTCTCTCATGAATCTTGAGTTGTCTAGAAATGTAGGCTACAACTTGACCATTATGCATAAGCATACCACCTAAATCCAGCTTAGATGCATCACAGTATACCACGAAAGATTCATTCAAGTCCGGAAAAATCAAGAATGACGTCGACGTCAACTTCTTTTGGAACTCTTTGAATCTTTCTTTACACTAGACATCCCAAACACAAACTTTACTTTCTGGGTCAGCGGGGTCAAAGGCAAAATCAACTTCAAAAATCCTTCGATGAACCCCATATAATAACCGACCAAACCTAGGAAACTTTGGATCTCGGTAATTGACTTAGGTAATTTCCACTGCAATATTGTGACTACTTTAGACATATCCACTGTTACACCACCACTGGAGATCACATGCCCAAGAAAACTTATCTTTCCTAGCAAAAACTCACACTTGGCCAGCTTGTCATACAACCTTTTGTCCTGCAAGGTTTGCAACATAACCCTTAGGTGTCCTGCATGCTTTTCATCTGACTGAGAGTATACCAAAATATCATCTATAAACATAAAGATGAAATGATCCAAGGATGAAAAATCCCATACATATAATCCATGAACACTCATGGTGCATTAGACACTACGAAAATCATAATCGAATACTCACAATGACCATAATGAGTTTTGAATGCAGTCTTAGGTAATTCGTTTGTCTTCACCATAATTTGATGGTAACCTGATCTCAGATCAATCTTATTAAACACACAAGCTCATACTAGTTTATCCATGAGACCGTCAATCTGTGGAAGAGGATACTGATTTTTAATAGTGACTTTATTCAACTGTCGATAATCCATACAAGCTCATACTAAATTTGATGAAGACAACTTTAAACTCTAAAGAACATGTGCATATATCAAAGGATGAGAAAAATCATCTTATATTAAGGCTAAAGTATCAAGTATCATTTCATTAAATATCAAATAGCTTTGGAGCTTAAAAACATTGATCATATATTTTTAAGGTACAAGTGTGTGCATTAACAACATTGATAATTTCATCTTAGTGTGTGCATTAATTTTAACTTCATGTGGAAACTTGTATGAACCTTACTTGTAAGTACTTTTCAAAATCATGTCAGGTGTAACTGGTTACACCATTTCCGATAATCGGTTATGTAACGTCCAAAAACTACCCAACGGAAATTCATAAATCAGAGTTTCAAAATTCACCTTTTAAACTAGAATGTCACATTTTCAACTTTAAAAATAACAATTAACATTTATCACATATTCAACATGGATACATAACACTTAAACATCGGGAGACAAATAACAACTTTATTTATTCTTTAAACCAAAACATCTTTTACAACTTCTCAACGGATTTCCAATTATTCAACTAAACATGGTATAACATGTTATTCAACTTAAAACAACTTAGCAACAACATAATCATACTGAAACAACGTAAAACCAACAACTAAAACAACTAAGCGTCAATTCCCTGAGTGTTACGTATTAGAGCTCCGACACCGACTCGAACTAATGAAGATAACCATCTTCCTGCAAGCTACCTGCACGTTACCAACAAAGGGGTAACATTCAAACAGAAGAGGTGAGATATCGATAACTATAAACTGCATACGATAAACAATACACAGATAAAGGTTTATACAAGTATCACCACATCACTACAGCAACAACAACAACTTGAACAAATTAACGCAACATAAACAACTTATCAACTTGAGAAACATATACAACGTAATTGACATAAATAGCGTAACACGGATACGACTCGACTATGCAAATGCATGTGGTACCATTCAAAGTAAAACTCCCAACTTAAAATTATTGCCAGGTGTAACATGGTGGGAGAACTGACTTTAGTTAAATGTTGCGGATAACAAGAGTCGTCTCCGACTTTTATTTTATCCAAAGGAAAGGGCATAAAAGAACAGGAAAGACCTTAAAAGATTTTCTTGGGTTCGGGGGGTAGGTTATGTAAAGGGAAGGTGTTAGCACCCTTTACATCCATGGTTATCCATGGGCTCTTAGTTACTTAGCTCACTTTAAACTGTTTTGAGAAGTGTAGTGTGTGATTAAAATTTTTCTTAAGTACCTTATAATGATCCTTGTACGGATATATATAAATACTTTGTTTTGAAAATTGTTTGAAAATGTGAAGTGTTATGAAATGTTTTTGAATGAGTGAGCAAGTACTTAAGAGGAACCTACCCTAAGATTAAATCTTTATTGTTCTTGAATGTTCTATCAATGGCAAGACTATCCCTATTATTAAGGAATATGTAGTCATTATCTTGGATGTTATAAGGGACATATGAAGGGTTATCTGTGTTTAGGCAACTGTAAGGTGTCTTAGCAATATGAAGGGACTTATCATCTTTTATTCGAAAGGGACAAGATCAATTACGAAGGCAACATCGAAGAGACTTGATCTTATAATCATAAAGGGACTAGATGATTTTTTAGGAGAAGGGACCTTGCTTTTAGACACCTTACTTGACCTTTTGATTTAGGCAACATGAGGGATAACCCTTAGGAAGTGAGATGGCGATCAAAGATCGACTTACGTGTGTGCGTGTACAAATTCATATATTTATCTTATAATTAGTGATCTAAATTAATTTTAAAGCAAATAGGTTATCACTCCCTATAATTACTAACCAAGGCAATAATATTTATAAATAAACAATAAGAGCTACAACTATTACACGGCTTTTACAGTTATATTATAATAATAATTATATAATAAAATGATAAATATAAGCAATAAATAAAAGGGGTTAGTAATAAGATAATGATAAAAAAGAGGTTAGCACAAAATATAAAATATATACAAGTTAATTAAATATTTTAAAATTAAATAAACATTTTTTAAGAATTTTTTTGAGATGAAAATAAGATAATAAAGATAATAATAATAAATCATATATTAATTTACTTACAAAATAAAACATGATTAATGATTTAATTATATATATTAGAAACAAAAATAATTAAAGTGAGAAATTAAAGTTTTAAAAGAAATTAGGGTTTTTAGAAATTAGAAAATAAATTAGGGTTAAGGATAATTAGGGTTACTTAATTTAGAAAAATAAAACTAGGGTTTATAATTTCATTTACAATATTAATTTGATAATTAAACAAATATATACATATTTTAATTTAAATAAAAAAAACTAGGATTAAGAGTTTAGAAAATAATTTAGAGGTTTTTTTAGAAAAATATTAAGTTATACATATATATTTACATATTATTATTTGAATATATCTTATTGAAATTAATTATAAAATAATAATAACAAAACATAATAATTAAAGAAAATAAAAACTAAAACTTACCTAGGGCAGGGATTGAACCCACGCCCTAGGCTTCACCACCCTTGGACCAACAAGCTTTCCACTAGGCTACGCATGCGCTTGTGTTAGCAATCCAGGTTGCAATCCTTTTGTTCTTTATCCTGCAAAGTAAAATAAATCAAAGCAAAATAAATCACCTTGGCTGGTTTCGAACCCAAGCCCTTCAGTATATCATACGCGCACCAAAACCAGCTGAGCTACATGCTCATTGTGATAATATCCTGCAAACAATATTATATAAAATAAAACCAATTTTTAAATTGCAATTTTGGCGCCAGGCAACTTCATCTTCTACCTCCTGACCTTCGCATTTACCTGCGAATTCTTCCACGAATTTTCCTGCGTGCTAATCCCTGCCAATTCTCAAACATCATGAAAACAGTAAAATTTCCTTAAATTGATGAATGAAATATGATCCTTAAGGTCCATACAACACAACCATGTCCTCTAAATTCATTTATATTTAATGAATCGTAGAACCCTAAATTAGGTTTGCAAACCCTAGCTATGGCATCTCCCAATTCCTGCGGCTAAACTCAATAAAATTTATCCAGAAAGTTTCTACATCATCACACAAACACGATTAAACAAACAAAGTCAATTAAAACGCAGTAAATTCATAGAATCGAAAAATTCAAATATGAGATGAACACGGGTTCGGTTCATGTGAATGAGGGTGTCTCATATGCTTTTTATGATCCAAACATGTTATATGAACATCATAGAACGCATTGCCACCTTTAAATTGCTTTGAAATCTCCTCTAGCTCAAAATCCGAATTGGAGTTTTTGGATGATTTTTGTGAAGTTTGAACAAGGTGCTGGAGGCTGCCAATGCATCAATAGTACTTGTCTTCATGTTGTTTATATATGGGTGAATGAAACTAGGTCAAGAGTTTAACAAATTTGTGGATATTTGATCTTTGGGAGATTGAAAAAGATTTGTTCTTAAATTTTGAATATCCTTGGTCTAGCCTTTCTATTTTGATATAATCTTCATTATTTTTGTATCAATCAAGTCTAAATATGTTTTAAGACTTTCTAGAAACCAAATTAAATTAAATATCCATCATTTTATATTTTATTTGAATTTAAAATGATTTTTAACATAAAAAATCATAATAAATAAAAATAAAATGAATAAAATTATGAATAAATAAATTTAATTTCGTGCATGATGTCATGGAAGTATTTGGATCACAAAAAAGCAAGCCCATTTGGTGAATTTTAGTTTTAAGACCCCATTTGCTTCATAAACCTCTCAAAAATTTCCCAACTTTGCAAGGGCACAAATCCTTCAATTTTAATTCTATGAAGGTGTTATTGGACATTTTGGAAAGCTTAAAGAGTCCTCTAACCAACCTCTTTGGTCTCATGTCCATATCTTTTACCATTCTCAAGTTATGCTCTTTTGAAGTTGTTGACTTTTTGTTGACTTTTAAAAGGACCTATAATGTCTTAGCTCATACCTTCCAAATGAAGCATTTTTGGGCTTGACTTGTGAGACACAAAGTTATAGAGAATTAAATTTCCTTCAAAATGAGCTTTGGATGGAAAAATTTTGATCAAGCATGTGAAAGTTATGGCTGGTCAAAGTTCAGTTGACTTTTCCTGTAAAAACCCTAATTTAGAAACTCCTGATTCTTGATGATCTGAAATCTCCTTGATGAATCATGATCAACCCTTGATCAAATGATGAATTTTACTTCATATAATTGATGTTGGCAAAAAATCATGAAGTTTGACTTTGGTTTGACCACAGTTGACCTCAGTTTGACCTTTTAATTGCTTTGACTGATTTTAACCTATCTGATCATCTGACTGAGCAAATCTTTTGGGAAAGTCTTGAAACTTGACATGGGGATTCTTGAACACCTATAAGATGCCATGAAGCTCACTTGAAGTCTTGGAAGTACATTTAGCTTGATAAAAGTCAAAACCCTAGTTTAAGATGCATTGCTTAGGAGGATGCATTGTCTGAGGGAATTGTCAAACTTTCTGACTAATTGTGAACCTTGTGAACCTTGTGAACCTCATGAGATATCTTGTGAGCCTTGTGAATCTTGTGAACCTCTTAGTACATAAAGTCTTGTCTTGTGGAGGGCAAATTTTGGGGTGCAACAGCTGCCCCTGTTCAATTTTCTAAAACCTGAGGGGTTAGATTGATATATGTGCCAGTCGTGACCTGGAAGGTTGAAGGGGATTGAACACAAAAGCCCAAAAATTTGCACTCGCCGGTTCGTAAAGTAACACTGATGATTAGTTGTAAATGCTTGAGTGGGCTTAAAGATGCCTCTTGGAAGAACTGGAAATGGGCTTATAGATACCATTTAAAATATCAGGAGGTGATGATGTCTTTATGTTGATACTGGATATCAGTACTAGGTCTTCGTATAGGCCGTTTCTGAATTGTTTATGCAACATAGTTGAATTGTTGAATGGACCAGTAGAAATAAATCTTCGTGACTATTATCTCTTCTGGAAGTATCTTGGATTAGGGAATGGATCTTCGTATAAACCGTTTGCCTACTCTCCAAGGTCAAAAGAACGTCGGGATTAATTCTTCTGAAAAATATCTTGAACCAGGGAATGGATCTTTATACAGACCGTTTGCCTGCTATTCAAGGGCCAATAGATTGAATCTTCTGAAAATATCTTGAACTAGGGAATGGATCTTTGTACAGGTCGTTTGCCTGCTATTCAAGACCAGATAGATGAAATCTTCTGGAAATATCCTGGATTAGGGAATGGATCTTTTTACAGACCGTTTGCCTACTCTCCAAGGTCAAAAGAACGTCAGGATTAGTTCTTCTGAAAAATATCTTGAACCAGGGAATGGATCTTTGTACAGACCGTTTGCCTACTATTCAAGGGCCAATAGATTAAATCTTATGAAAATATCTTGAACCAGGGAATGGATCTTTGTACATACCGTTTGCCTGCTATTCAAGACCAGATAGATGAAATCTTCTGGAAATATCCTGGATTAGGGAATGGATCTTCTTACAGACCGTTTGCATACTCTCCGAGGACATCTTGAGTAATGTTTGGATCATTTCTGACCTGTTGTGAATTGTGGATATTGTTTTATCTGCATATAACTTTCCTGCAAGGAGAATGTTAGTTTATGCAATATGTATGCATGCATAGTATGATGCACATAAGTAAATGTATTATGTATTTATGGATGCGTATGCTATGATATGATGTAAATGATGTATGTATGAATCATGCAGCCTGAAGCGTCTGGATATCTTTGTATAACAACTGCTGGCTAGGGAAAATAAATCCTGATTCGTTGCTGAAGAATATGAGGAACTTGATCCCGTCTTGATAGTATAGTATTTATAACCTCCCGTCTTCGTTCGTCGTACTTCTATTGAAGGAATAAGTTCCTGAGTATCCCGACTGAGGATAAAAGAGATGGACATAAATTCAAGGGGAAATGTAACTCGAGGTATCTATAAAGACAGATTTGTTCTACTAGAGATTTGTAGTTGTCTTGTGGGGATGAACCGACGAAGCTTCGTTGAATTCCTTCCCTCGTTCGTCCTTAGTAAATACTATTACTGCATTTTTTATGCATTTCTGGTAAACAACAATCATATTCAAGCATTTGATGCATTTCTGGTAAACATCAATCATATTCAGAAGCATACATACATTCAAACACAACCAATGGACGTTTCGCTTATGTAAATAGGGTAAAAGTAAATCTGGATTCAAAGATGAAATTTTATTTATATCACAAAGTGACCTATACATGGTCAAGTTTGTAGAAGGAGACAAAAATCCTAGTAAGAGAAATTCGTCGTAAATTTTTTACAAAACAAAGAAAATCAGCTATGTGGGAAATAATCCTATTGAGTTTCAATTCTACTATTGCCATTATCTTCAAGTATCTCATCTTCTGCTGTTGAGACGGAAACGATTGGATTGAGCTTTATTTGTTCGAGCTTGAATTAAGTAGCACAACTGGTTGGAGTTTACATGGGTGATCCACACGAGACATAGTCATACGCTTTAATCCCTAACTTTTGCCTGGATTGCCCTGTCAGGTTTTCAATCCACCGGGATACCCTTTTTTGCCCAAGCCGCCTTTTCAGGTTTTCGACTTGCCGGGTGTACATTTTTTATATATATATATATATCCCTATCTTTTTCCCGAACCTTTTTGGTTCGCCGGGATGCCCTTATTTTTGCCTAGGCCAGTCAACCTAGCGGGTCTCTTTTTATGCGTAGTATTTTTTAACTATGTCTGCGTTTACAGGCTGTGGGAAGTCTTCACCATCCATAGTAGTAAGCATCATGGCACCTCCTGAGAATACTGTTTTGACCACAAATGGCCCTTCATATGTAGGGTTCCACTTGCCCCTAGGATCACCCTGCGGTAATATGATACGCTTGATTACCAAGTCACCAGTCTGATATACCTTTGGCTTAACCTTCTTATTAAAAGCTTTGATCATCCGTTTCTGGTACATCTGGCCATGGGGAAGTCTTGAAACTTGACATGGGGATTCTTGAACACCTATAAGATGCCATGAAGCTCACTTGAAGTCTTGGAAGTACATTTAGCTTGATAAAAGTCAAAACCCTAGTTTAAGATGCATTGCTTAGGAGGATGCATTGTCTGAGGGAATTGGCAAACTTTCTGACTAATTGTGAACCTTGTGAACCTCATGAGATATCTTGTGAGCCTTGTGAATCTTGTGAACCTCTTAGTACACAAAGTCTTGTCTTGTGGAGGGCAAATTTTGGGGTGCAACACCAGGTTATCGAGGCAATCAAGGCATAAGCCTTCAATTTTCAACTTGGAGTCAATCCTGGCCAACGTGGTGTGAGCAATTCTCCGACTTAAAAATGAAAATGATCTATATAGCATGAACGACTTTACAACATAACAACGTAAAACATCAAACATTACAACCAATTTATACAACTTGTACAACTTAAATCAACGTTGGCTAATAAGCCTTCAACTTAAATAACATAACAACTTCGGCAACACAAAACAACGTATACAACATGAGCAACTCATACGACATAAACAAGCAACACAAACAACTTATACGACATGGCAACTTAAAATCAACTTTGGCTTATGACACATTCTACATACACAACATAACAGTTATCCATAACCGGAACAACATTACCAATTCGATATGTACATGAACCTCAACTTTACGAAATATTTTCATCAAAACAACGCAACGAAAATCAATTATTAATTCACCCGACTTACCCCGACAAATTTCGTTAAATTTCGGGTAACTACGTTTTTCACCTAATTCGGCTAAACCGACTAAACCGACACTATTTCCATCTTTCTGCGACTTATCACGAATTTATTACAAATATTGAAATTATGTGTTTTGATAACTATTTTCTGTCATGGACACCCACCTGCTACTGGTTCTTCCTTAAATTCTAGCTTTATAGTTTACTGTCAAAAATTTCATCACAGTAAAAATCATTTAGTTCTCGCTCACCTGCTACTGGTTCTACTACATTTTCTTATACAACTAGAATTTATGAAATAGTATTAATTTCCTAAATTTACTAAATTGAATTAACATAATTAATTAGTTCATATTTTATGGAATGCATACTAATTCATACTAATTCATTTACAGAAATCCATACCATTTCACAAAGTTGGTCCCACCACTTCTCTAAGTGGCTTGCGCCACCTCTTGGTCTTCATGTGTCTCCTTCCACTTGACAAAGTGGCTTGCGCCACTTCAAGGTAATCCCACCCTCACAATTTGCTTGGACTTGCATATTTATATTATAACCCTTAATTTAATGAAATCACATGTTTATATCATAATATATGCCTTAATGAAAAATCACAATCCATTTAATTAAGTAAGTCACATGTTATGGCACAATGTGGCTCCTTCCACATATCAAAGTGGCTTGCGCCACTTCAAGGTCTCCCACCCACAAATTTGGTGGCACCCGCCACCTATACATGTGGCTCTCGCCACTTAGCCTTTTGGGGTATTCCAACCCCATACTACCGGTCTTTGTTCTTCGTCCCCAAATCACATTCTTTTCCAGAATCTTTTAACGCAAAATTTTCAATCATAAATCAACATTATAAAAACAATTTATAATCGACATAATTCAGCAATCGGACAACCGATTTTACACCAGCATCCATAACAACAACAATATGCAGATTATCCATAACAGTAACAGATTCAACAAAATACATAACAACTTAAACTACCCAATCAAAGTATTATTTATCAAACCCGGTTATAAAGATCGAACGCCACCCTTACCTTAATCAGTGGATGTTTCGAATCTCCGATCGACTCTTTCCGGTTTGATTTTCCGACGACGACTTCTCGTAATTGCGTTCTCCCAATTTCCTCGTTCTCCAATTTTCGTCGTTCCTCTTTTTCTCCACTTCTACTGATATTCCCCATTATTCTTCTTACTAATTCCTTTTTATTTTATTCTCTTTTTTTATTAAAATAATAATAATATATCCAATTAATAATAATCAACTAATGAGCCTAATTCTTAAACCCCCTTTAATTGCTTATTCCGACGAAATCCAAGCCCATTAACCAACACGCTCCCATAATCAATAATATCAATCGTAATATCATTTCCTCGACTTTCCGATTTAATATTCTGAATTAACGAATTAATTCTTTGCAACATAAAATCAACTGAATAATAATTCACAACCAACTACTTACTCTTGACTTAATTAGATTAGTTTCCGATTATCAACCAAATGGTCCAAACATTCTCATCAACATATCCAACAATAATCGGAGAATACTCCATATCGTTTTCCACAACTTATATCAATCTAATTAATTAAATTCGACTTAAACCAACTTATAATTATCAACATAATATTCCGATATTTTGGAAAACAACTTAAATCAACGCGAATTACCAGGACATACCACAATTATATTTAATTAAATAATTAATTAAATAAACGGGCGTTACAACTCTCCTCCACTTAGAGTATTTTTGTTCTCGAAAATTTATCCAACTCAACTACTCCAACTACTTATTCCATTTGACTAACCAACTTTCATCTCTGAAGGCAACCTATGTAACAGCCCGTGCCCCTCGCAAGGCAATCCCGGCACTGCCACCTCACGATCTTCTCTACCCCCCTCACTAGTAGAGTTTTTGCCTTTTGTGGGAATCGAACCCTGTACCCTAGGGTTCAAGTACTTGTTCAATCCATTCCCACTACCAATTGAGCTACTAGCTCAAGTGGTAGTGGGAATGGATTGAACAAGTACTTGAACCCTAGGGTACAGGGTTCGATTCCCACGGAAGGCAAAAACTCTACTAGTGAGGGGGGTAGAGAAGATCGTGAGGTGGCAGTGCCGTGATTGCCTTGCGAGGGGCCCGGGCTGTTACAAAAAAAGGTAGTGGGAATGGATTGAGCATGTACTTGAACCCCAGGGTACAGGGTTCGATTCCCACGGAAGGCAAAAACTCTACTAGTGAGGGGAGTAGAGAAGATCGTGAGGTGGCAGTGCCGAGATTGCCTTGCGAGGGGCCCGTGGTAGTGGGAATGGATTGAACAAGTACTTGAACCCTAGGGTACAGGGTTCGATTCCCACGGAAGGCAAAAACTCTACTAGTGAGGGGGGTAGAGAAGATCGTGAGGTGGCAGTGCCGGGATTGCCTTGCGAGGGGCCCGGGCTGTTACAACCTACGCATACTACAAACAATAATTTCACAACTTTAATGGTAACAACAACACGAACAACCCTCAAGCGATGCACTTAATAACTATCAACATAACACGACGAGTAACCAACTGACGAATTCACCGGTTTAAGGACTCGAACACAACAACATAGAAACACACAACTTAAACACAACGTTAATACAACCAAGCTACCAACATCATTGTCATTCACCTACGAACAACTGCAATACACCACGCATTCGCGGTGCACTCTGATTACTTGCATACTACCAAGTTTACTGAGTTTTAACTCCAACTTCCAATCATCAAAATCGACATATCAACAAAGCCTCTGACTTAATCCTTTGCAATTTCGTTCCAACATGTATTCTAACTCGTGTAATTACCTAATACTTCCAACTTAGATCCATAAGACAACAACTTTGAACGTTCGACGTAATTACAATGACGACTACTTCCCAATCCTTGGATAAAATATACTTATACTTCCCAATTATCCTCAACACAACTACAACTTTACTATCTTTTAACAACACGTCCTTCGAACATCATCTTAAACACGCAACATCATTACAACAACAATGGTACATGGGTCCAACAAATTCCCCCAAGGAAACTCATACACTTCGCTTATAACTAATTCAACATACTGAATCCTCGATTCGTACTCATACCGACACAACCCTTCATAAATTCTTATCCGAATCGACACAACCAAACAATTCTTCTTATTCCAACTAAAAACCGCACTTTAATAAACCAACTTATAATTTCACTTCTTCTAATGCTTGCAACTCAACTCCATCTGATATTCTCGTCAAATCATAGTCATAATTCCACATACTTTCCTCTTGAATCATCTCAAGAAAACTTCAAGTCTCACGCCGCTTAATTCATCACCAAAACAACACTCCGATTGTCCAGAGTTCAACTTTGAGTTTCCTTATTACAATTCAATCCAAACGCAACTTCACACTATCATTCTTAAATCCAACTAATATTCTTATATAATAACATTCATCGTAAAAACAAACAATCCTCAAGCGCTTGGCTTGACTTCATCCAATTCAACATACATACTATACTAGTTGGCATGACACATCCATCCATCAATTATGATTCTGTCTACTATCAACAATAGATTAAGGGTGATCAGTTCCTCAATTTGTCAATAGAAAGTCGACAATCATAACGGTGACATAATTCATCATTACCCAACACAATAACATACTTTAACTTGTGCCCAAAGTCCGTAAGCATAATGCTCCGCCAACTCTCTAAGGCTTATTAACGTCTTCTTAGTTTTCCTTAATTCCGACTTCGTCAGTTACACCAAAACATCCAAAATCCAATACACAATCTCTTATACACGCTCCTTGTGAAACATAAATTTATGTATTCTTCCAACACCAGAGTCGCTACAACATCAACGTAATCCGATTCGGTTCGCTCCCAGTTACAGCTTTCATCCATATTAAAATTCTTAATAACACTCATCAAACATTCGTCTTCTTCTCAACATTAACATCATCTAACATCGGCACTTTAATCATCCTTATTCTACATAAATTGTATATTTATGCATTCTTCGATTACCTTCGCATTCCTTCTAATACCAACATTTTGTTCCTTATCAACGTTTCACACTCGTCTTCATCTTTCCAAAAACTTCAGCTATAAATGCTCAACTTCGAACACAATTATCTCTTCCATTAAAGACCTCCAAATCACAAAATTATATTCCAGCATGAATAGAATTTCGTGCAGATTCCAGAACTTCAAAAATTGTTTGAATCCGATTCACGAGTAAAAAGTTATCCTCCTTGCAATGAGACTGGTCAACAATTCCCGTATGCAGAATTTTCCAAAAATCAACAGCAGACCCAAATATTAAAACACGCTTATCTCTCTCATCACAAACCTCCTGAATGAAAATCTTATATGCAAACTGTAGGAAATTTCTTAAGCTTTCCAAAAATTCCAAATCCGCTTCAATCCGAATCACGAGAAAAACGTTATACCATTTCTCGTGACAGCTGCTTCAAGATTGCAAAAACCAGAATTTTGATATTGATGAATATAATTTCCACCTCTCTCCCTTTACTTCCAAGACCTACCAAAAACCTTGCTCTACATCCAATTTCGAAAATTACTCGACTTTAATCCAACTACACTTAAGGTATAACAATCTACCAACTTGGTCCTTCACTTCTCATTTCCTTTGGGATGAATCCTCCTTCTTAACAATTCCTATCCAAAAATCTACGCACTTCTCAAACTCGACCGATACGAATTCATGAGTCTAAACTCTCGCCGGTCCGCAATAACATCGCTTCAACAACCTTGTACTCTTGCAATCCACATCAACTTAATCAGCTTCTACATACCAACAATCACTTCCGGGAATAACCTCTTCCCCACTTAATTCCAAACCAACACCTACAGACAACAACTAGATACTAACAAACAGTACCAACAGTATTTCACACACATGTCACGCACTAAGGAATATACGACATTAGACAATACTGACCGGACTGACCGACCTGCTCTGATACCACTAATGTCACATTTTCAACTTTAAAAACAACAATTAATATTTATCGCATATTCAACATGGATACATAACACTTAAACATCGAGAGACAAATAACAACTTTATTTATTCTTTAAACCAAAACATTTTTTACAACTTCGCACCGGATTTCCAATTATTCAACTAAACATGGTATAGCATGTTATTCCACTTAAAACAGCTTAGCAACAACATAATTATACTGAAACAACGTAACACCAACAACTAAAACAATTAAGCGTCCATTCCCCGAGTTTTACGTATCAGAGCACTGACACCGACTCGAACTAATGAAGATAACCATCTTCTTGCAAGCTACCTTCACGTTACCAACATAGGGGTAACATTCAAACAAAAGGGGTGAAATATCGATAATTATAAATGGCATATGATAAATAATACACAGATAAAGGTTTATACAAGTATCACCACATCACTATAGCAACGACAACAACTTGAATAACTTAACGCAACATAAACAACTTATCAACTTGAACAACATATACAACATATACACCGTAATCGACATAAATAGCGCAACAAAGATACGACTCGACTATACAAATACATGTGGTACCATTCGGAGTAAAACTCCCAACTTAAAATTATTGTCATGTTATATAGGCAATCAAGGCACAAGCCTTCAACTTTCAACTTGGTGCCAATCAAGGCCAATATGGTGTGAGCAACACTCCGACTTAAAAATGAAAATGATCTATATAGCATGCACGACTTTACAACATAACAACGTACAACATCAAATATCACAACCAATTTATACAACTTGAACAACTTAAATCAACGTCGGCTAATAAGCCTTCAACTTAAACAGCATAACAAATTCGGAAACACAAAACAACGTAGACAACATGAGCAACTCATACGACATAAACAAGCAACGCAAACAACTTATACGACAAGGCAGCTTAAAATCAACTTTGACTTATGACGCCTTCTACAGACATAACATAACAGATATCCGTAATTGGAACAACATTACCAATTCGACATGTACCTGCAACTCAACTTTACGACATATTTTCAACAAAACAACACAATAAAAATCAACTATTAATTCACCCGACTTACCCCCGACAAATTTCGTTAAATCCCGGGCAACTACGTTTTCCGCCTAATTCGGCTAAACCGACTAAACCGACACTATTTCTATCTTCCTGCGACTTATCACAAATTTATTACAAATATCGAAATTCTGTGTTTTTATAATTATTTTCTGTCATGGACACCCACCTGTTATTGGTTCTGCTATAAATTCTAGTTTTATAGTTTTCTGTCAAAAATTTCATCACAGTAAAAATCATTTAGTTCTCGCTCACCTGCTACTGATTCTACTACATTTGGTTATACAACTAGATTTTATGAAATAATATTAATTTCCTAAATTTACAAAATTGAATTAACATAATTAATTAGTTCATATTGTATGGAATTCAAACTAATTCATTTACAGAAATCCATACCATTTCACAAAGTGGCTCTTGCCACTTCTCTAAGTGGCTTGCGCCACCTCTTGGTCTTCATGTGGCTCCTGCCACTTGACAAAGTGGCTTGCGCCACTTCAAGGTAATTTCACCCTCACAATTTGCTTGGACTTGCATATTTATATTATAACCCTTAATTTAATGAAATCATATTTTTATATCATAATTCATGCCTTAATGAAAAATCACAATCCATTTAATTAAGTAAGTCACATGTTATGGCACAATGTAGCTCCTGCCACATATCAAAGTGGCTTGCGCCACTACATGCTCTCCCACCCCACAAATTTGGTGGCACCCGCCACCGATACATGTGGCTTGCGCCACTTAGCCTTTTGGGGTATTCCAACCCCACACTACCGGCCTCTGTTCTTCGTCCCCAAATGACATTCTTTTAAATAATCTTTTTAACGCAAAATTTCCAACCATAAATCAACATCATCAAAACTATTTATAATCGACAAAATTCAGCAATCAGACTACCGATTTTACACCAGCATCCATAACAACAACAATATGCAGATTATCCATAACAGTAACAGATTCAGCAAAATACATAACAACCTAAACTACCTAATCAAAGTATTATTTATCAAACCCGATTATAAAGATTGAACTTCACCCTTACCTTAATCGGTGGCCGCTTCGAATCTCCGATCGACTCTTTTTGGTTTGATTTTCCGACGACGATTTCTCGTAATTGCATTCTCCCAATTTCCTCATTCTCCAATTTTCGTCGTTCCTCTCTTTCTCCACTTCTACTGATATTCCCCATTATTCTTCTGACTAATTCCTTTTTATTTTATTCTTTATTTTTATTAAAATAATAATAATCCAATTAATAATAATCAACTAATGGACTTAATTCTTTTTTTTTTGATCAAAACTAATGGACTTAATTCATAAACCCCCTTTAATTGCTGATTCCGACGAAATCCAAGCCCATTAACCAACACGCTCTCATAATCAATAATATCAATCGTAATATTATTTCCTCGATTTTTCGAATTAACGACTTAATTCTTCGCAACATAAAATCAACAGAATAATAATTCGCAACCAACTAATTTCTCCTGACTTAATTATATTAGCTTCCGATTATCAACCAAATGGTCCAAACATTCCCTTCAACATATCCAACAATACTCGGAGAATACTCCATATCGTTTTCCACAACTTATATCAATCTAATTAATTAAATTCGACTTAAACCAACTTATAATTATTAACATAATATTTCGATATTTTGGAAATCAACTTAAATCAACGCGAATTACCACGACATACCACAATTATATTTAATTAAATAATTAATTAAATAAACGGGCGTTACAGGTTACATAACAAATTTTTCAATTGTTTGTTTTGCAATGTCAAGTGTAACCAGTTACACCATTTTTGGTTACTTGTTACACAAACAAAAATTTCAATTTTTACATATAGCGTTTCAGGTGTAACAGGTTACGATTATGTGTTAACTAGTTACCACTGAAGCAGTGACACATTTTGACTCAAAATTTGATTCTAGCAAATTTTATTTTGCATCCTACAAGCATGACATCTCTTCATGATTATATGCTTGTTCAGAAATGTATTACGGCAGTAAAAATACCTATCATATTAGATTTTGTTTATCTATCTATTTTATTTCAATTCAAAGTTATTCTTCTCTCAAAATTTCAAACAAGTGTCTTGTGTTATTAACCTTTGTGTGAAATTTACAACATTAAATTTCATTGCATCATTTAAAGTTTCAACATTACTTTTAAGCACTTGTATAACATCTTGTGAATTATTTGCTTGAAAGAGAAGATCAATTCTAACAATTGATAGATATCACCCTACTTCAACTTCTTGAATAAAATTCATAATTGTGTGTATACCTTGTTGTCTAGGATTGTGGGGAGCAAGAGAGTGAAAAAGAGATGATTGTTTTCTTCTTTCACTTTGTAAGATCATAAGGGGTTTTTCTTTATTGATTAAGTTAGTAACTTGTGTATAATGACTATGTTAGAATTGTAAAAGATTCTGTCATACATTAAATTTTGACCCGAATTTTTTTGTCTGTCTAAAAAGTCAAAGAGAGACTCTTTTGACTTTTTAAATTGATTTTTGGATTTATTTATTAGATTTATTCTTTTATTAGAGGGTTAATTCAAGGGATACGAAATTATAAGTTTTATTATAATTTTTGGGTTTTACTTTATTTTTGATATTATTACTAATATCATTATAATTAGATATGGGGCTTATATATATATATATATATATATATATATATATATATATATATATATATATATATATATATATATATATATATATATATATATATATATAAAGGGATTATGATATAATTTTTTTAATAATATTATTATTTGGTTTTTATTAAAATTATTATTTTAATTTTTTAATTAAATAATAAATGGGGGGGGGGGGGGTGTCCCAATTATATTTTTATTTTAAATTAAATTTTTAAATAAATAAGGGTTTATCTTATATATATATATATATTATTAATTTTACTTATTAATATTTATATTATTATTATTGTATTTGTTTTTGCGTTATTAAGATACAATATTATTACTAATATTATTTATTTATTTATTATTTTAGGTTTTATTAAATGTTGAAGGGGCGTGTGCCCAAAGTTTGTTTTATTTGAAATATTATTTTTAAAATAAAACGTGAGGATACTTCAGACTTTTATGAACACTGAAAATTTCAAATCTCGATCCATAAAGATAATACCTCCAACCTTAAGTACAAAAATCACTTCTATTAACTCTAAATCATGGGTATAATAATTTCTCTCATGAATCTTGAGTTGTCTTGAAGCGTAGGCTACAACTTGACCAATATGCATAAGCATACCTAAATCCAACTTAGATGTATCACAATATACCATGAAAGATTCATTCAAGTCCGGAAAAATCAAGAATGACGCCGACATCAACTTCTTCTTGAGCTCTTTGAATCTTTCTTCGCACTAGACATCCCAAACATAAACTTTCCTTTCTGGGTCAGCTGGGTCAAAGGTAAAATCAACTTCAAAAATCCTTCGATGAACCTCATATAATAATCGACCAAACCTAGGAAACTTTGGATCTCGCTAATTGACTTAGGAAATTTCCACTGCAATACTGCGACTACTTTAGACGAATCCACTGTTACACCACCACTGGAGATCACATGCCCAAGGAAACTTATCTCTCCTAGCAAAAACTCACACTTGGGAAGCTTGTCATACAACTTTTTGTCCTACAAGGTTTACAACATAACCCTTAGGTGTCCTTCATGATTTTCTTCTGACTGAGAGTATACCAGAATATCATATATAAACACCAAGACGAAATGATCCAAGTAAGGATGGAAAATCCCATACATATAATCCATGAACACTCATGATGCATTAGACACAACGAAAGTCATAATCGAATACTCACAATGACCATAATGAGTTTTGAATGCAGTCTTAGGGAATTCGTTTGTCTTCACCCTAATTTGATGGTAACCTGACCTCAGATCAATCTTACTAAACACACAAGTTCATACTAGTTGATCCATGATACCGTCAATCTGTGGAAGACGATACCGATTTTTAATAGTGACTTTATTCAACTGTTGATAATCCATACAAGCTCATACTAAATTTGATAAAGACAACAGTAAACTCTCAAGACCATGGGCATATATCAAAGGATGAGTATAACACCCTTTTTACCCCATAACATAATAATACGAAATTATTCAGGAAATCAGAGTTCTCAAACTAAAAGGGCATCATATTTCATCAAAACATCAATAAAACTCATGTATGTGTCTTGTCCTGTAACACTGATTACAACATGCATCATATTTAAAATCAACATTTTTATCACGCAGCGGATCATCATTAAAAAATTTAATCAACATAGTATAAAAACAAGTAAAAACCAACAAATCATCCAAGTGTTCCCGATGTTACACGACACAGAGCAGGACATCACCTAGACTCTATAAACGACAAAATAAACATACTCCAAACTACGTCCAAGCACCAAGCTATTCTTGAATATCTGCAGAATGACATAATAGATCATCACAAAATGAAGACATGACATGGTGAGTAAATTCACATTCAATATAAATAATATAAAGAAGGAATAATAAGACAACATGCATCGATAAATCAACTACATTAAATCTCACCCATGTACAACAAAATCAATCACATCATCACAGAAACAAATGCAATCTTGCTATGCCACCAAGAATGAAATGCAATCCTCATAATATGCATGTGGTATCGAAACATTATCATGGATGGACACTGGTTCATCAACCCTCCATAAGGGAGCACAACATAAGCAACATATCACTTCAATCCACACGATGGGATTGAAGCTACCAACTGACCGAAGCTCCAACATAAGTATGCCATGAATGCAAGTAGCAATAGAATCATACATCATCAAAACCATCAACTATTGTATCCGCATTCATTATTATTCATCATTCATACATCTACTACTTTGCTTACTCATGTCATCAATACCACATATCATCATAATCATCTAAACATCATTTCATCACAAATTCTTACACATTAGCATATTATAGCATGACAAAAATTCACAACAACATCATAGCAACATAAGGCAACAAAACAAGCTAATACAAATCATTTGGAACAAGAAAATATTTTTCAAAAGATGTCAGGTCTCGCTAAGCGGGCATCGCGCTCGCTCTCGGGTTGCGGAATTCTCAGAATTCCATTCGCTCACTAAGCGAGACAACGATTTTCTGTAAAACCCTGGGATTTCCAACACGACTCAGCTGCTACCATTTCATCTTAGTGCGTGCATCAATTTTAACATAATGTGGAAACTTGTATGATCCTTATTTTTAAAACAAAAATAGATGTATGACTGGTTTGTTCTAATTTTAAAAAAATGATTTTTTATTTATATTTTTAAAAATAGATTTTATAAAATATTTTTTTGTAAATATTACAAACTTTTTAATTTAAAGACTAGTTTTAATATCTTATAACATAAACATACATCAAAAACTAATTGAAATCGATCTTCTTTTTCAAAAAAAATTATTTAAAAAATTATTTTATAAAGATTATTTGAAATGGTTTTAAAACTAAGTAATTTTTTAAAATTTTAATATTCAAATTTTTTCAATAATATAATAAAATATTTAAAATAAATATTGATAATAACAATTTAAATTAAATTTTCATTTGAATTTTTTATAAAGTTTATTTATAAATTTTGAGAATAACATCTATAAGTTTTCTAAAATTTTGAATTTACTAAAATAACATTTAAAATAAAAAATTTCATTTAAAATTTTAAGAAAAACATCTAAAAAAATTATACTCCTTTCTGACACAATTATATTATATTATAAAAATTATTTAAAAAAACTAAAACAAACATTCTGATAATTTGAAATAGACATATTGATATAACTAAACAGTTATGGAGGTGAAATGGCAGGGTGATTGGAATTGGATAGCTCACCACAGACTTGACGTTAAATTAAGTTTTGAGAGCTGTTAAATCACTAGTAAGTACAGTAGTAATTACGTAATTTGTTTAAATTAACATATAGTAATAGCTATTAGCTGGATATTTAGAGTGCTGAATTTCACAAATTCAACTTAACTCATTAATTATAGTTAAACTAAATGTGTAGAATGTAGAGTCATGTCATGAATAGAGAGATTCTACCGACATGAGGGTCTTGACACAGATTCATCATATCTGCCCGCATATATGTTTTTCATGTATGTCATCTGTCAAAACAAATACAACTAAATTTGACTAAAATGGAAAAACAAAACAAACATTATTTTTTATTTCTCAAATTATATGTCGGCATCACTACAACTTTTTAAACTATTCAATCTTTGATTATTTGTTAGAATTTTATTATCTTTTCTCTACTATGATTTAAATTATTATTTAAAATGTTATATTATATATTTTATTATAATTTTTAATATTAAAATTTTAAAAATCAATTAAATTTAAAATTATTTTCAATAGCCTTTCACAAAAATTATTTTGAGTTTTTTTTAAAATATGATTTTATCAATAATATACACTCATGATACATAAATGAAAATTAATTTTTCAATTTAAAAACACTTATTTATAAAAACAATTTTTTAAATAAAAAATAAAATATTTTTTAAAGATAAAATAAATATACACAATATACTTGCAAAGAAAGTACAATTCTAACAACTCTTCCTTAAATTGGTTACGACTAATACCAAACGTTATACGGAAAAAATATTTTAAAAAAATCAGTTTATAATATTGTAATTCAAGTCACGCATGTCAAGCTTATTCTAGTATCGACGAAAATAGTTTCATAGTTCGACAAACATTTAGCATGTAGTCGAAGTCTGTTCACATGTTAATCATGTATGTTGTAGTCAAAGTATGTTCTGTTGGGACGATTCGAGGGTGGGGTGGGGGGTGGTCAACGAGGGAGCGGGACACACCTTTGTGAGAGACACGCCACATATCCACCTAAAACCTTAAGGTGCTAGGTGTGTGGGTTCTCTCACTTATATAGTGTTCAATCTTCCCTTTTCTAATCAATGTAGGACTTTTTCCTCACACTTGATTCTCAACACTCCTCCTCAAGCGTGAGTCTATACACAATGGAAGCTCTCTCTTCCACATACACTTGTATCACCGTTGAAATCAACAGAACACCTTCTACCCACACTGCATGAAGTGTTTCGATACAAGTAAGTCGGTCCTTTCACTCGAAACCAAAGGCTCGTGATACCACTGTTGGAATTATCACAAAATCTATGGGAATTCCGTAGCTATCACGCAGTAGAAACGTTAAAAGAACGAAGAAAGTTAGAGAAGAAAATTAGGGTTCTTGAGAAAATTGAAAAGATGAATGTCGTTGCCCACAAACTGTGGGACTTTCTTTCTCTTATTGCTACTCACTCTGCAACTGCAGAACTGTGAGTGAAATAATATTGTGATATTTTACAATGAGGGAAACTCCCTATTTATAGAATTAGGTTTGCTTGCATCTCAAGACAAAGCCAAAACTATAAAAGCCCAAAATATCTATTATGAATTAAATCTAATTTAATCTAGATCAAGTCAAATCTTTCCTTCTGTCGAGCAACCTGCTTCGACACAAGGAATTACAATTTAAAACATCATTTGTGTGAATCTTGTTTTCAAATATTTATCTTGATAATTAATTTTCTAAGTCCATATTGTTCAGTTAATTCTTTTCACGCCCTAGATTATTAACCACACAGTAAATATAATAAAATAAAGGCAGAAATTAAAAGGCAGAAATTTAAACTTCCTACACTATTACATGGCTTCGGGGCAGTTACATAATAATAATTGCGGAAAATAAAACCTAAATATTACAAATGCGAACATAATAAGACGAACAATAAATGAATAACATAAAAATGAGTGAAAATAGAAAAATAAAAAAGAAAAGGTTTGCAAATTAGGTTAAAGAAAGAAATTAGGATTAAGGTTTAAAAAAATTTAGGTTTAGGAAATTTTTTAGGGTTTTAAGGTTTGAGAAAAAGTTTTAGGGTTTTAGGGTTTAATGAAAAATCAGGGTTTGTGGCAAAATCAAGGGTATTAGTTAACATAAACCTAAATAAAATAATTTTACTAAAAATAAATATTACATATTATAAATAAGTATAATTTTTAAGAAAAAATATAGGTTATTAGATTAAGGATTAAATTAGGGTTAACCATGATTTAAAGAATAAATAATTAACTTAAAAATTAAAGAAATTAATAAAAATGAAATAAAACCAATTTTTTGCCAAAAAATGGGCAAGAAAAATGACAGGTTATTATATTAAGGATTAAATTAGGGTTAACCATGGTTTAAAGAATAAATAATTAACTAGAAAATTAAAGAAATTAATAAAAATGAAATAAAACCAATTTTTTGCCAAAAAATGGGTAGCCAGGGTTTGAACTCACGTCCTTCCTTTCCCAGGTCACACTCTCCCTCCACTAGGCTGCACCTGTGCTGGTGAACAAAACAAGAAGAATGATAATTATATAATAAAACTTATAAATATGACAAGTTAGCAAAAAAACGTCCAAGGCTGGACTCGAATCCACGCCTTCATAGTAAACAAATGCTTCCCTTACCACTGAGCCAAACGCACGTTCACGTCATCTACCTGAAACAAAGATATTATATAAAATAACAATTATTCAAATTGAATTTTCGCGCCAGACTTCATCTCCTACCTTCAGCTGTCCAGTTAGGTTTTAGTGACACTTTTTCGTCACTAAAGCTTGTAGTGACGGATTTTGTTCGTCACTACAAGTCCTGTAAACACAAACATGAAGAATACACCATATAAATCCAGTTCAACCATATAGTTCATTCAATTACAGTCTTATAAGTTCAATTAAACCATTAATTTCATGAAAAATCAACTCTATATCGTATCCCTAATTCTTGACTTCAAGAACCCTAATTATGGCACTACACGCATTCGGCCACGAATCCTTAAATTGATTGCCCAAAAAACATCCTTGCAACACCACAAACACAAATCAAAAATAAAATATTATTTATAATGCATAAATATATGAAATCGAAAAAGCCATAAAAGTAAGAAAAACAAGGATTCGGTTTATGCTTTTCTTGATGATTTTGATGATGAAAACGATTGAGACATGTTCAATGAGCACCAATGAATGATTTGCAACCTTTGGAATGCTTTGAAAGAGCCTTGAATGCCAAAACCGAAAATTGATTTTTTTGGAAAAAATTGAAGTTTGAAAGGTGCTCTCTTGCCTGAATTTTTCGTCCCTAATCCTTGTAGTTTGCTTATGATTATGTATTGATGTTATTAGGTCAAGATTTTGGGCCTTGGTTGTATGGATTTGAGTTGCTTGCATGTGAAGAATTCTCATTGCCATAATTGTCACAAAATCAAATATTCTCATATCACATTGGTCTTGTACGAATTTGGAGATTACCAATAACTTTGAATACCATATATTTGATCCCAAAATAAATTTCAAACCAAATATTTGATTTTATATAATTTATTTTAATTAAAAATGATTTTAAATAATTATAATAAAAAATAAATAATAAAAATCAGAAATATGGTTATTGGGTCGTGAATGGACTTATCTTTGAGTTTGGATTGAAATATTGTAGGCCCATTTGGAAAGAATTGGAGTTATGACCCTTTTTACTTCATACACCTCTTGAAAATTGTCAAACTTCAACAATGCATAACTTCCTCAATTTTGATCCCATGAAGGTGTTCTAGGACTTTTTAGAAAGATTAGAGTGTCTTCTAATCAACCTTTTTGGTCCCATGTCCATATCATATACCATTTTTAAATTATGAGCTTTGGAAAAAGTTTACTTTTTGTTGACTTTCAAAAAGACCTATAATGTCTTAGCTCATATCTTTCAAATGAAGCATTTTTGGACTTGGCTTGTAAGACACAAAGTTGTAGAGAATTAGATTTAATTCAAAATGAGCTCTAGATGGGAATTTTTTTGATGAAGTATGTGAAAGTTATGACTGGTCAAAGTTCAGTTGACTTTTACTACACAAAACCCTAATTTAGCAACTCCTGATTTTTGATGATTCTGAGGTTTCCTTGATGAATCATGATCAACCCTTGATCAAATGATAAATTTCACCTCATAATCTTGATGTTGACCAAAAATATTGAAGTTTGACTTTATGTTGACCACAATTGACTTGTTGACCAAGTTAACTGATTTTTAAGTATCTGAGCATCTGACTGGCCAAACTTGTTGGGAAAGCTTTGAAACTTGTCATGAGGATTCTTTAAGGTATGTGGTATGTTATGAAGTCCACTTGAGGCTTTGGAAGTCCACTTTTCTTAGGGAAACTCAAAACCCTAGTTCTAAGATCCATTGTTCAGAAGGAGACTTTGTCTGGTGAAACCTTCAATCCCTTTGGTCAATTGAGAATCTTGTGACTATTAAGAGACCTCTTGAGACACATCATCTTGAATATGGGAGGGAAACTTTTGGGGTACAACACTACTACAACATGGTCGAACTTTGGAGCCAACGATCTCAAAATCTTTGAGACAACTACTTTCGTCGTCAACACTTCTCCACATGCTTTGATTTGATTCACAAGTTTTGTAACTCTTGTGAAGAAATATGATATGCTTTTATTTTATTCCATATGAAGCAATTCATAATCCCTTTTACGAGTTTGTAACCTCACCTCTTTCACCTTCTATGCACCTCTAAACGATTTCTCAAGAATCTCACATGCTTCTTTTGCAGACTCTACATTACTAACTTTTTTTAAAGTTATCTGGATCAACACATTGATGGATTATAAAGAGAGATTTATAATATTTCTTCTTCAATTCTTTGTACGCATCCTTTTCCTCTTCCGTTGTGTTCTCTACAAGCGTTGTTACTCATTCCTTCACAAGATCCCATAAATCTTGATAACAGAAAACAACCTTGATCTGCTTGCACCAATTCTCATAGTTATCTTTCTTGAGAATCGGAAGACTCGCCGAAAAATACCAATTCGGATGATTCATTGACATCGCGTTCTTTCCCTTGAATATCTTTAACCGGAGCTCTAGATACCAGATGTTGGAATTATCCCAAAACCTATGGGAATTCTTTAGCTATCATGCAACATAAACGTTAAAAGAAAGAAGAAAAATAGAGAAGAAAATTAGGGTTCTTGAGAAAATTGAAAAGATGAATGTTGTTGCCCACAAACCGTGGGACTTTCTTTCTCTTATTGCTACTCATTCTGCAACTGCAGAACTGTGAGTGAAATAATGTTGTGATATTTTTCAATGAGGGAAACTCCTTATTTATAGAATTAGATTTGCTTGCATCTCAAGACAAAGCCCAAAACTATAAAAGCCAAAAATATCTATTTTGAATTAAATCTAATCTAGATTAAATCAAATTTTTCCTTTTGTCGAGCAACCAACTTCGACACAAGGAATTACAATTTAACATGTTCAAACATACAATAATCGAAATGTTAACTATTCATTTGCTCAATAAGTTAGCTTAGTGGTGTATAAATAGATTAATCCTCTCAGATTGTTGAGAGAGGTTAATTGTTGTTATTCACTTGTAATCTTTGAATATTTATTGAGTAAGTGAATAGTAAAAGTTATAACTAATCCTGATTCTTCTTATTCCTTCTTCTTTCTCTGTTTCGTAAAACCTAATAGGGTTTCTTGTGTTTGTTCAAGAATCTTACTCTTTCTCATATTTGGTTTGTTCTTGACGACATCAATTCACAACAAACTGGTGCGGTGAATGTGTAGAAGAAGATGTCGTCAACAAAGTACGAGATTGAGAAATTCATCGGTAAATGATTTAGGTTTGTGGCGTTTGAAGATGAAAGCCCTACTAGTTCAACAAGGTTTGTTATAAGTGTTTAAAGAATCAGAGAAGATGGATGTTTCCCTAACTGAGAAGGAGAAGACATCGATAATCTAGAAAGCCCATAGTGCAATCATATTGAGCCTTGGAGTTAAGGTTCTCTGGCCGGAGTCAAAGGAGAAGCCGACAGTCAGTCTGTGGATGAAACTTGAAGATCTATACATGATGAAATCGTTGGTCAATCATCTCTACCTGAAGCAAGTTGTGTATTTTTTTAAGATGAGTGAAGACAAAGTCTTGACTTAGAAATTGGATATGTTCAACAAGTTGATTCTTGATATTGAAAATATTGAGGTCAAGATTGATGTTGATGAACATCAATCATCATTGTTGTTGTGTGTTTTACCTAAGTTTCATGTTCACTTCAAAGAAACTCTCTTGTATGGAAGAGATTCATTGACCTTTGAAGAAGTCAATCAACCTTGTACTCTAAGTACCATAATGAAAGAAATGAGCATAAAACATCTTCTGTTGGTGAAGATTTGTCCATTAAGGGGAAATTCTTGAAGAAATATGATTGATTTGAGAAGAAGAAGGGTAAGGTTCTACAAAATTCTTATGGTGGTAATACTCCTGCAATTAAGAATCATCATTGTAAGAATGAGGGTCATACAAGAAAGGTGTGTCGTGATCGACCGAATAATCTTGGTGGAAAGGATAATGGTAATACAACCATTGGGTAAGATGGTTATGAATCATTTGATGTCCTGGTGGTTTCAAGCAACGACTCTAGCAAGGAGTGGACTATGGATTCAAGTTGTATTTGGCACATGACTCTTAACAAAGACGTGTTTTAGGAATTATATGATCAAGATGACAGATCAATGCTTCTGGGAAACAATAAAGCCTACAAGATTGCAGGAGTTGGATATGTCATATTTAAGCTCTATGATGAGTCAATAAGGCTATTGACTCAAGTCAGGTATGCACTTGATCATAAAAGGAATTTGATTTCTCTTGGTGAATTCGACAATAAGGGATATGTGTTCGAAGGAGAGAACAATATCCTAAGGGTAATGAAGGGATCTAAGGAAGTCCTAGGAGATTTGAAGAAACAAGGCTTGTACACCTTTGAGAGTGAGGTTGTAAGTGGTTCAACAGATGTGGCATCCATAAAACCTATGTCCAAAATTGAGTTATGGCACAAGAGACATGGCCATGTCAGTGAAAGAGGCTTGGTCAAATTGTCAAAAGAAAATCTACTGTGTGGTGACAAGGTTGAAAAATTGGACTTTTGTGAAACTTTTAGTGTTTTTAGTAGACAAGCGGTTGTTTACCATTTTTCAAGGTAAACAAATTGGCACGCCCAGTGGGACAATATTGTAACCGTTAGTTGAAGTTTTATATTTTTCATAAGAGTTTTGTATTATTCATTGATCATAGCATTGTAAAAATCTTGTTGCATGCGTTTAAGAAGTGGAAAAGTAGCCACTACGAAAAAATATAGACCAAAGAAAAGAAATACAAGGAAAATGACGTCTAGCCAAGTGAATCCAAACGATTCAAACCCCCAGGCGACTGGGTCGAATCCTCAATCGAGCAGTTCTAATGCTCAAAATAGCAACATCAATCCTCAAGATATACCAAGGAATGATGTGGTCCACCCCATATTACTTCAACAAGAGGATCAACAACGCCAACCATGGTGTCATAACTAACACCTTCGATGGAAGGACCAGGGGCAACATATATAAGGCCTTACACTCAGCCTAGAATACATTGGGGAAAATACTCAAACTCCGCCACCAAGTACGTCGATGACAAGCCTCCTCCCCCTCATGGTTCTCACAGGAACTTCCTAGGAACCCAACATATGGTATGCCAACTTCGGTGATGCAAATCTGGCATAACGTACCCCTAGTGTTTTTCAAAAAATGTGATTTCTTCGTCATTACAAGAGTCAGGTTTTGGGATAAACATGGGTCGAAATAGACAAACTATAAGGTTAGGGTATTCTACCCAAGGGCCTAGTTTGACAAATTGTTCCGCAACATACTTAAGGAAACAGATGGATGAAAGCAATATAAAAATGGTACACATTTTATCCTAAACTATGGGAGAGATCTTTAAGCTTTTGATCTAGAACACCACTCAAACTAACTAACAAATGGAATCCCAAATGGCTCATATAGTAGAATTCATGGGCGTATCCGTTCCTGTTCGACACCCAACAAAGGAATATGAGAGAGAAAAACAAGGTGTTGAATTTAGAGAGAACATCCAACTAGAAAATCCAAAAAATCAGGAGATAGTCGAACCACCTAGGATCAAACCTCCTAGGAATCAAATACCAGTTTTTATAGAAGAGGAACCTAGGGTAGTGCTAGTAAACAAAAATCAAAACGCTGATAATGTGGTACATCAAGTTTGACTTAACAACATAGTAAAAAATAATAACTTGGCACCCATGGTCGAAAGGATAATGGCTCGAAATGGGATGAATATGGGCTTCGCTAGGCCTAATTTTACATTGCCAGTAGTAGAATATATACTTCAATCAAAGTTACCCCCTAGGATGAAAGTTCCTAAGTTTACCAAATTCTCAAGGGATACTACTGAGTCTACTTTCAATCACATAACCTATTACTTTATCAAATTGGGGGAGATAGTGAATGATGAGAGCCTTAGGATTAAGTATTTTCCTAGTTCTCTTACTAAGAATGCATTCACATGTTTCACCACTCTACCCCCTGATTCGATTTGTCATTGGACTCAGTTGGGACATTTGTTCCATGAACAATATTATAGGGGACAAACAAAAATCAATCTTAAGGAATTGGCTAGTATTAAACTAAAGTTTTTTGAGCCAATAAATGATTACCTCAATAGGTTTCTGTAGCGGTAAAATCATGAGTGTAAGCTATTGATCAACTTAACTCAATATACACAGAGTCGCCACCGCGCTTTTATTTATTTCCAAATGGAAAAAGGCAAAAGAACGAACAAAACCTTAAAGAATCTTAAAAGCTAAAAAGCTAAAAGAATCAAACAGAGAATGGGTACGGGGATTGGTTACAAATCGGGAAGGTTTTAAGCACCCGACTTGTCCGTGGTACTCCACGGGAACCCTTTGAAATGTTTACTGCATTTTTGGTTTGAAATGGTTTGCTTGCAAAAAAAGATTGAAGAGATGAGAAGAATAATGTTTTTTAAGATTTTTGTGTTTGAAGAGACGAACGTCTCATGCCTACGTACCCACAAAGTGCAATGCGAGATCAAAACCCCGTAGTTCGTGGTACAAATCGTGAAAAGAAGAATGAGTTGAATTGATTTTAAAATGTAAAGATAAGTCGTCATTCTTTAGCAAATAATTCCGCTAGAAAGAATGAATCATATCTAAACATAAAAAATGGTTAAAGAAACGTGCACGAGGGCACAAAAACAATTGAATGAGTTTGAATATTTTTTTTAAGTTTTGAGAAAGAAAGTTTCGATATACTTATGTGGTTTAGCATTTATTTAAGGAAATGAAATGAAAAGGTAAAAGCACATGACCGAAGTCAAGGTTTGATTGAGAAAATGTTTGAAGTTAGAAAACAAAGAAAGTTTTTGAAAATAGGAAGGAGATTTGAAAATTGAAGAAGATGGGAAGAGATGAAGGGACTATCCTAAAACTTGAAAATAAAAACTAAAGGAAGAACGATCAAACCATATAGCAAGCATTCTTCGAAACAATCGGATTTTCATCTTCATAATCAAGTAGACTCAACCAGAGCCAAAGTCTTCAATCCATAACAATTTGAGCAAAGGGATGATCCTAGAATCTAAGTCCGAAACTCCATTGCTAAGGATAGTAACCATAGTCCGAAATTAAAGTCACCAATTTTTTAGATGTTTGATCCGTTATTAATGTTTTTGTGTCCAAATGGACAAAAGAAAAATAACAAGCAACAATATAAACAATAAGCAATATGATGAATGATATAGTATAATAAGCATAATAAGAGAGATAGGGAACACGAGATTGAAATAAAAGAGGATAAGGTGCGAGAGATTAAATTTAAATGTTAGTATATTCACATTATTATAATATTTACAATATAAGTGGTATGATGAACTTAATCAAGCACAACCACAAAAAAATAACAAAATCGAGGCAACCGGATCCAAGTGGATCGCATTCCAAATCGGGACAAGTTTAGGTCTATGTTAAGCAATCGCCGAGTAATTTACGGAGTAATTACCCTACAAATGAGGCCGGCCACCACTAATTAAAGTGGAAAATATTCGTGTTAATACATGTTAGATAAACAATATTATGGATCGTTCTCCGAAAACATGCCACACTAAAAGAAAGAGAACGGTCTAATCTTAATCGAGATTTTCGTTGAATTTATCGAAAAGCAACCTATCACGATCTCAAAGTATGGAGAATGATCCAAATGATCATTCATCCATAGATTTGAAATAATGAAGATTAAACTTATCGGAAATCAACAATCTACGAATCGGAGATTGTCATCGACCAAAATAAAAAGATGAAGAAAAATGGATCCAAAGGTAGATCCATAAAAGAAATCAAAATATTTCTTAAATTCTTTTATTAAAAATTTTCAAATACTTTTTTTTCTAAAATATAATTTCTATAACTTTTCTTAAAATATATTCTAAAAAAAACTTTTTCTAAAACATATTTTTCTAAAAGACATAAAAGAATGAAATATAAAAGAAAAGCTAAGAATAATATTTAAGAAACACAAAAAAAAAGCTAAGAATGAAAAAAGAAAATGGAAGAGGGAGAGGGAATAGCGGACAAGTGGTAATGGATAGCAAGGATCCATGAGGCTCCTTGAGCCCAAACCATCACAACATTTAACAAATTATAAAATTAAAAAAAAAAGAAAAGAAAACAGAAGCATGCGTTCTCTTTCTTCTTCTTTCTTCTTCGTACAACCATATCCGCCGGTCATTACCTTCAAGACAGGGTGAAAAATCAAAGGCAGCTTCTTCTTTTTGGCCAACAAATCACCCTCCAACGAAATGAAACAAACCTTTGTCGCCGTCGAATCTCTCTCTCACTCTCGGATCCGACTTCTTCTTCTCCTATCACTCATTCCTTGTGAATCTGATAGGGTTTGTTATGGAGGTCTGTTCAATCCAAGCATGAAGATAACAAATGGTGAGTTTGTCTTGTAACAATTTTCAAAAGAGAAGAAGATTTAATTAGAAATTTCAACTCTGATTTGAAGATGAAGAAGGTAATAATTAGGGGTTGGGAGTAATTTGTGCAGAGCTTTTTTGGGCTATCCAAGCTTGAAATTAGAGAGAGGATTCCTTTGAATTTATTTAGGCTGAGACGAAATTGAGGCTTGCCGTTTTGGTGATTTTGAAGCGCGTTTTGAACTCACAAGAATCCCGTGTTCACTTTGTCAATTTTCATTTTTTTGCTGCGTTTTGCTTCAATTTGCTTTGCGTTTTGATATTGCTTTTTTCATGTGTTTTGATGACAGGATGGTGTGCGTGTTGTACGTTGTAGCTTTGGCTCTTGCTGGTGTTTGTTTTGGGAAAGCTGGGCGTGAAGCTGTGTGATTACCGCGACTTGTGAAGCAACTGGTATTCGCGCGTGTGAAATGACTTTGCTGGGCTTGGATGCGGCTTGTAGCTGGGAAAGGTGTTGTTGTTAGCTGTTTGTTTGTAGCCGTGCGGCGTAGCTGGTGTGAAGTGCTGATGATGACTTGGCGTGTGAGCATTGCGTGAAGTGTTGGGCGAAGCTGGGGCTGGTACAACTTGTGTATGCGTGTGCGTGAGGCTTACGGATCGTTGGCTAGTGATGTACGGTTATGCAGGAAACATGTATTGGGTTACTGACTTGCTTTGGCTTGCAAGTGGGATGTGAAGCTGCTGGGAAGTGACTTGAGCTGGCGTATTGGCTTGGAATTGGGCCTGCGTACGGAAGGCTATTGTTTTCACGTGTAGGAAGAGGCTGTAGTTTGATGGCACATGAATTTTGTAAAAAAAACTGAAAAATATTTGGATTCACAAACAAAAAAACTAATTTGGGCCAAAGGGAAAAAAATATTAAATGGGTTTAAGATTCATAATGAAATATTTTTGAATTCTTTTGCATTATAAATGGAAGAAAAGAAAAAAATAGAAATAAAAAAATAATGGGAGCGGAATTTGAAATTTGATTTATGGATATTAAATTTTTTGAAAGATGAACAATGGGCTAAAATGGAGTGTAGAATTTTGGTAAATGAATAAAAATGAAGAATGGTTTATATATATAATGACAATTGGAAATAGTATAGAAAAATTAGAATATGGATTTAAGTGATACCTAGAAACAATTATATACATAAGAAAATGGATAATGGATGAAATTTGGATAAATGTGATTAAAAAAATATCGAAAAGAATGAATAATGAAAATGGTCATAGAGAATTGGAATAAAGATGGATAATTGGACGTGAATTGATAATTCTTTTTTTTAAAGCCCACAACAAATCCTGATTTTTTCACAAGTCACTAATAAAATGATCCTAGACACCTCTGAACCACTGCACAACTTGCCACTGATACGACCACTTTTGAACCAACAGGATAACTTGCAACTGAAGATTCAACCCAAACTTCGCACAAAACACTGTCTGATAACTGATGACTTCACACATAAAACAGTCTGATCTTTAAACATGCACTTTCTGAGGAACAACCCACTGGCACAAACAACTTGTAGTCGAAACAATCTCTTGATAGTTTGACCAAGATTAGGTCAAACGTCCATCTGAATCGAATTATGACTGAACAAACGCATCTGAATTGAAGTCACTGCCCTGTCTTTTAAATCCTACAACACAGAAGAAGAAGAAGCAACTGCAACATATTTTTTTGTATTTGGGTTAGAAATCAGTAAAATATGAACAGATAACAGAAATTAAACAAGGCGATCCTCTGCAAGGCATAGACCTGCACCTGAAAAGGATAAACGAACCAGTGCGTGATCTTGTTTGCATGCGAAATGCAGATAAGATGCGAAAAATCTTAGGGTCAAAAATTAGGGTCTGACAGTTTTGATTGCTTAAGGCTAGATGTTTTACCCAAGTACCGGAGTGAGAATTGGTCGAAATGGCCGCTGGTGGCCTAGACTACTCTATTAGAAAGAAAATAGACACCCGATATTTAAGGGATATGTCCCAGTTAGCTGATAGAGTTCGACAATTAGAACGTCTGAAAAATGAAAAGGCTAGAGTGAATAAAAATAAAAGGATAGCCTGCATCGAATATGTTGAGGGTATCGAAGAACTATATGACGAACCTGTTTAGTTCGACGAGAATGAAATAGATCTTTCTGAACCTAAGCAAGGTCCTCCCTACTCTTTTAAAATGCTAGTCCCTTCAAATGGGAAAAATCCTGTTGAAACCGAAAATAATGATAGGTTTCCAAAGAAAACATATACGTTCGACATCACTAAATGTGACAAAATATCTGATTTGTTGGTCAAGGATGGTCAAATATTAGTGCCTCCAGGCGCTAAAATGCCACCTTTAGAACAAAGGAAAAGAGAGGTTTTTGCAAATACCATAATTTTTTGGGTCATAAAACTTCTCAATGTTTTCTTTTCAAGGACTTGGTGCAAAATGCTATCCAGGAGGGAATGCTGGATATTGGGGAGATAACAAAAGGGAATATGAAGATTGATTCAGACCCTCTGCAAACGGCTGATGTCCATTATACTAAAGTCAACATGGTCGAAGTTACTGATGGCTTCGACGACTCAGGCAACAAGGTCAAAGTTACCCACGACTTCGTCAACTCAGTCAACATGGTGGAAGTTACTGATGATTTCCTCAAGAATGTTATCTTGGTTAAGGTTACTGAGGAACTTGACCCTCACAGAATGAACAAACGTGTAGGTAAAAGCACATATGGTTTTGTCGAAGACTTCAAAGATACTGAAAGTTTTGAAGAGGGAATTTCTGAAGGTCATGACCTGGTGATAGTCACAACGGAAACCGCTGATGGTTTTATACGGATGGACAAGGCCACTGAGAGCCTCGATGTAGATTTCCAAAAGCTGAACATAACTGTTGATGTCAACATGGACATCAACATGGTGGAAGTAAAAGAATAAACTACGGGAGTCGACGAGGCAAACCGCCAAGAGGAGCATTATAAGGTGGCTTAACCTAAACAAGATGAGACTATTGTGGAATTCCTCCATAGGTGCCAAAAGAAGAAATCTGAAGTTATGTTGTGCCTCAGATGTAGTGATATATTTGATAGGAAAGCTACAGATAATATTTAGGGAATCAGAGAGGCTAACAAAAGGCGTGAGCAGAAAGGCTAGCAAGGACAAAGGAGATTCGACCCAAGAATGTCTGCTGCACACCAACCTGGCAACAAGCCTCAATATCCTGGGACTATATGAACAACCTTCAAGCCTATTGCTGAGGCCCCAACTGGAAAGTGGGTTAAGCCAGTCGAAGGAAACTTGAAGGGCCAGCAAAAATGGCAGAACTTAGACGTCAAAAGGGGTTCTTCTATTGCATATAGGAAAAAGTTATCTTCTAACAAAAAAGCCTATGTTTCTGAGAATTACAAATGGAAAAACCCAATGTCTCGATCTCAATGAAGGAGAGAACAACGCTGAAGGAAGGCCCAAAGGAAACTTTAGGCGAAAGATATAGACGAATCAAGTACAAATGTGCCTACCAATAGCAACGAAGGGAATAAACCAAAGACCGCAGAAAAGGCCCCTATGGGTCGAAAGTTGTTCTCCTCCCAAGAGGAAACAACTAAAGAGAAGTCCAACAAAGCCGTCGATGAAGACGAAATGATGACGAATAACTTTGACTTTGAACCTGAAGCCTTTCTTGATGTCATAGTCAATGTGGTATCAGTTATGCCCAGAGAGTTCGACCAGGTCACAGAGGTTGAAAATTTGGATGCTACTATTGAGGCGGAGATGGCAGCACACAAGCATGTCTGCTATTATATGATGAATAATGGGTGTGTCGAAGAACATAATGATTTCTTTGAGCACCCTACTGAAGAAATGAGGGGTCACTTAAAGCCACTCTACATAACTGGCAAGGTCGAGAATGTGTCAGTAAATAAGATTCTCGTCTATTGCGGTGCAACAGTTAACTTGATGTCGTATGTTTTACTAAATAAAATTGGAAAGTATGACACAAATACTAAGCCACATAATACGATTCTCTCCAATTATGATGAATAATGGGTGTGTCGAAGAACATAATGATTTCTTTGAGCACCCTACTGAAGAAATGAGGGGTCACTTAAAGCCACTCTACATAACTGGCAATGTCGAGAATGTGTCAGTAAATAAGATTCGCGTCTATTGCGGTGCAACAGTTAACTTGATGTCGTATGTTTTACTAAATAAGATTGGAAAGTATGACACAAATACTAAGCCACATAATATGATTCTCTCCAATTATGAGGTAAAATTGGGCACCACTATAGGTATCATTCACATTGATCTGACAGTAGGGGCGATCACGAGGCCGACAATCTTTATGGTGGTCGAAACCAAGGCTGACTACAACCACCTGTTGGGTCGAGAATGGATACATGGAATTAGGGCAGTCCCCTTCTCTATGCACCAGAGGGTGACAATATGGCGCCCAAATGGCATCGTCGAAAATATTGAAGTCGATCTAGGGTACTTCAAGGCCCCAGTAAATAGTGTCAACTTAAGATATTTCGACAAGAACCTGGCCCACATAGATCCTTGTGGTCTGGCAGAGTTCAAGTTCACTCCAGATGCTGAAAATTACTACTCATGGTACCTACATCCTGTCAAAGGCTTTTGGTGGGATAGAGAAGTAGTGGGTGAAGGAAGCCTGCCTCACACTGGAGAGTTTCAAGGAGAACCCACTGGGTGGGGAAGTGAATTCAGTGATTGATGAAATGTTTTGGATGAATAGTACAATTAATTGAACTCAAGTAAAACTTGTACATTTTCTTTTTAAAATACTTGAAATGAAATGTTTTGATGCATGAATGTTTTGGAAACTTTATAGAAGAATATATGAAGATTCTTAAGCACCTAAAGCTTATACACAATCAATTCACTTTAAATATCTTTCTCAGTGATCAAATCATCTTTTACTTCAACATCCAATGACTTTTTAAATCTTAATAATTGATTTAAATACAGTTCAACATTTTTCTTCTTTGATAAGCTTCATCAATATTTGCCTTCATATTTTTGTCTTCATCAAAACTAAATCAAGATAGATGATGAACATCTTCTTTACAAACATATGAATCCTGACTAAACTCAAAACAATTAGTAAAGTTGAGTGACCAAACTAGTTCTTTCTAGAATTAAGGGACCAATATGTACCCCAACCAAAATATATAAGACAAAAAAGGATATTAAACCATTACTATTTTTAGGAATGGAATCTCGATCCTACTCGTCCATCATGCAATCCTAATTCCAGCTTTGGTAACCCCCTTACCACCTCCTTAGAGAATAGAGTATATGTATTTGAATATAACCAATACTCAATAAATTGTCCCTCAAGCCTGGGAGATAATACACCCTATTTATAACTTGAACAATTTCTCTAATGTGACGTTTCAAAATGTATTTTTCCATAACAAATATCTTCAAGTCTATTGAATTTGACATATTCATGAAATTGATCACCAAAGTCAAACAAATTTTCTTTATTTCAACCATATGATTATTATTTCCCGATCCAAGATACTGAATCTCTTCTTGAACTCCAATACCAACACCTTCTTAATCATCATCGAACTCTACATGCTTAACAATTTCCTCCTGAATAGGACATTCATTTTAATAGTTTTCCAACTTACGACACTTGTATCATTCCACAAACTTGTTTCTTTGTCTTCATGTACCACGACCACGTGAGGTAAACCCCCCCCCCCCCCCACCCCCATGCCAAAAACATGTTCGTCATTTGTTGCTCATAACCCCTAACATAAAAAATTCTAGGGGGATTTTAATCCCATTCTATGTGGTGGAAAAAGACCATACAGAAATCTAAAATTGTCTCTCAGATTGCAGAAATGCATCTTTGGACGCCCCTCAAAATACACCAAATACATATGTAAGTGAATACACATTTGTTTTGTAAAAAAAATTCCATAATTTCCAAAATTCAAAAATACATCTCCACATTTTTTGAGAACTTAACAACACCATTCAAGGACTCCACCAACTAATGCATAGTAAAAGTCATTCATATTATTAAGGGGAGTCATTGTTGCAGTTAAGTATATGTGTATATTTGGATTCACATTCAGTTTGACAAAATCATGGTTGAACTATAATTTTATTGAAGCTTCTAAATATAAATTTCTGCAAAATTGAAATCTTGTTTGTTGAAGCATCTAAGTTTATCTTTTAGAAAAATTGAGATAGCTCATTAACACTATAAATCTTAATAGAAAATGATATTCATGAAGAAAAAGTGAGTACACGGGCTCAAAAATTTCCGGAAATGTATTTTCAGATTTCGAAAATATATGTTTGGATTTATTTCCTTATAAAATAAATGTGTGATTCACTTACATATATAATTGATATATTTTTTGATGTTTCAGGAGATACATTTTTGAAATCTGAAGTGTGGAATATTGGATCAAACTCTGATACGAAAGAGGTTTAACATGAAGTCGAAGCTGGTTCACATGCTAGTGCAAAAGTTATACATATTGTAGTCGAAATCAGTTCTAGTATGTATGTCTAATTGGACCTTGTGTTATGGATCTAATTGTTTAAGTTAGTTTATACCTTAAATTAGCTTGTAATGAGCAATTGTTAAAAAACTCATTAGGTTAGTGTGTTATTTTTCTTATAAATAGCATATTAGTCTCTCATTTCTTGAAAAGGAAAAATAGGAAGATAAAAACCTAATTCACAAGTGAGGGAGTTATTTGTTATTTTTGTATGCTTGTAATCCTGTTTTAAAGAGAAAGAAAAGAATTACAGTTTATAACCAATTATTGTTATTATCATTGTTTTACCCTAAATCCTAATCTTTGTGGTTTTTTGATTCCAAAGAAACTATTTATACTTTTATCCTATAAAAATTATTTATACTTTGTTTCTAAGACATCCGATTCACACCATTATAATTTTGAATTTGATAGAAATTCATAATATCCATTAAAAATCTCATAAATTCTTTAGGCCATACACCTAAGAATATTTTCAAAAATACTCTCATAAAAACTACCAATTTTAAAATAAGGGAGGAGAAAATTGCTATCAACCATGAGTCAACAAGGAGAAGATGAATCTTGAAGAAGAAAGTTAACATTTGATAAACCCATTGTAGTTTTGTCCTACTTTAGTATTTAATCTAAAAAATCTATTCATTTGAATTAATAAAATTGAAGGAGATATAGTTTATAGTAATAGATAATTGAAAACTAAAAATAGCTCACTTTAATGATAGTTGAGTTGATAGGTGGACCATTATGATGAATGAGACCTTAACTTTCCACAAACATGAACACATGTGGCCCCATTACTCATCCCTTAACCCTTTTTGAAGGGTAGCATTAAAAACCACTACATATTCGGTCCAATACAATAAATGAATGACTCAAGTGGGGTCACATTTATTGTTCCATACAAATTACAAATTCATCATACTTGAAAAATTCTTGCTTAAGAAGCTTAATTTGTAATTTATTGTTGCCTAGGATTCTCTAACTCATACCTATTATTACCTGCCCTACCTTATATATTGTGTTGCTGTTTTTAATTTAGTTGGAATTTCTCTGTGGTTTGTCTTTTTTGTTACCTAATAAAACAAACTCTAATAATAGAAGGTAAAAAACCAGAAAGAAGTTTGACATTGGTGGTATTTGCACGAGGAAAATAACAGTAACCATGTTCAGAGTATGTAGCTAGGTTAGGAAAGTAAAGGTATCCTATCCATTATCATATGTGCCATCCAGCCAAAAAGGCTATGTAAATTCAGATACAACTCGTGAGTAAATACTAATTTTTGGATTTTTTTTGGTTAAAAAAATTTAGACTAACTAAATCTAAAAATTAATTTATCGTTAGTTGATTTAATAGTAATTAGTATTGAATTTAATAGAGATAATTACAGTTTGATTTTTCACAACTGCGATCAGGAAGGAGTTGAAACTATTTAATATCACCAAAAACTGGTTTAAACGATCCCTCACAATTATGATCGAAAAATGATTGAAACTATCCCAACGGAATCAATGGAGATTGAGTAGTTGAGGGTCAAATCAAACACATTTTTGTAGTTTTTTTTCACCAAAGAAAAAGAGTTGGTAATGGATTTACGATTTGAAGTAAAGGGTAGTTTTCAATATAATAGGAAAATGTTACTAACTTTTGTTTTTGGCTTTTGAAAAAGTTGACACAGCATGTTTGCTTTTAAGATTAGTGGCTAATCCGTGGGCGGATATAGATTTAGTACTTGCCCCACCACTTTTTTTGTACAATATTATTGTTTAGTTAATCTTGTAAACCATAAACTATAAGTGTATAGCATTTAATAATATACATGTTAGTATAATATGGTACTCTTTTTTGGGTGTACAACTTTCAAACTTTGTTTCATTTCAGTGTAAAAGTGCTCTACTAACACTAACTAATGCTATGACTAGATTTTCTTTGGGGGAAATTAATAGTAGTACTGGTTAGTATATGCCTTTTTTTTGGTTTAATGCATGAAACTTTGTTTAGGTTATCTTGACAAAAAGATGAATAAATTATCTATTATGATGTGGAATCATTTATAGATATAAAAGGTGAATACATTATCTATTATGATGTGGAATCACTTATAGATAAATATATGTAAATGGAAAAATAAAATTTTACTTTTGAATTAATACATTAATATTAAATACTCTTGTGTATGGTAAATATCTTTAATTTTTATTATTATTGAAGTAGATGTGCCATTATTTATTGGATATACGTCAAATAAATAAATTATTCATATTTTTATTGATAATCTACGTCTCATCAACTTTAAAACACAAACAGAACCATAACTGAGATATACTCGCATATTCGTGTAGATTCATATTAAATAATTTATCTTTGGTTTAATATTCTTTTCGTCCTTATCTTTAACTCGGAGTTCAATTGATCCTTTAGTTTAAAAAAAGATTGTTTTGGTCTCTTCTTTCTTCAAGTTAACATCTTATTGTTTTAGGGTTTTTGCTCTTTTCTTAATTCTAGTATGATATTCTAGTCTTCTACGTACTTTTGTTTAGGTTTTAAAGTTTACATATTTTTGTTTTAGTTTTTGAGGTTGATTTAGTTATTTGTATATTTTTCACCCTTTCCCCCCTTTCTAATGTATGTTTTGTTTATAATAGGTAAAAAATGAAAGGATTTATCCATGTATTTATTCATCATGGAGGGTCATTTGTAAATGATGAATTAACTAAGTATGAGGGAATAATCTCTAAATTGAAATGTGATGTTGACAAAGGGAGTTAGTTTGAGTTGGTAGACATAATTAAGGAATTGAGTTATATGGAAATAAATATTATATGGTATAAAGGATCCAACATTTGGCATGCATATTTTGATTGATGACAAGGGTACCCAAGATATTGTAGACTTATGTAAGGTTCACTTATGTGTTGATGTTTATATATTACATTCATTGTCCCATCCTAAGTTTTATGATTGTCTCTAGAATAAGAAGATATAAACCCCAAGGATATTGTATATCTTGATGAAGAATAATTAATTTATAAACAGTATAAATAAGTAGTGAAAGTGAATGGATTTAAGGAAGGTAGAGGCCAATCTGATAAAGTACGAGATTATGAATTAAATGAAGGTATATGCAAATCTGGTGAGGGGCAAGAAGGTGAATTGAATGAAGGTAGAGTATATGATAGTGATGTGAAGGACAATGATGTCAATGATGAGGTTAATGCAGGTGTGATGAATGAGAGTGGCATTGTTGATACTGAAAGTGAGGAAGATATTGATGATGTGAGCTTTAATTATGACAATGCATTGAATATTGTATTTTGATGATGGTGATGATTTTATAGAAGAGGAAATGGATAATATAATATATTATTGGAATAGTTTTGAAGTAACTAACAAAAAATAGAAGGATAATGGGGAAATTGATGAGAGTAAAAATGGCAGTGATGAGTTAGAAATTGGGTGCGAAAGGAGGATTCTTATTAAGTGAGGAAAATAGTTGATATTCATAGTCTTAGTAGAAATTATAATCTGAAGAAGATGACTACAAAAATGGTTGAGCGAATTCTTTCAAAGATAACCCTAAAATGAAGATTAAGGATATAAAGGAAAAAGGATAAATGAAGTAGAATGTAGAGGTGAACAAGATAAAGGCAATTAGGGTAAGATGTGTAGTTAGAGACATAATAGATGGTTCATTCCTAGAGCAGTACACAAGATTTCTTTTACTATTGTCATGAAATTGTAAGAACAAATTTTGGTTCCATAGTTACGTTAAATTTCTAACTTATGCACTAAGAAGTGATTGATAAAAGGCCTCATTTCAATATATTATACTTATGTTATGCAACATGTAAGTAGGGTGAGCCCCAAAAATACTTATGTTATGCAACATGTAAGTAGGGTCATCCCCAAAAATTTGAAGGCCCTGGTCCAATTTAAAAAATGTGCCAAAATAAAAAAAGAAGGTAAACTTTAATTTGTAAAATAACACTTTTAAATAGTAGAAGTGTAGGTACAAAGGATTGAACCATTGACCTTTGAGTCAAAAAGAAACTATTTTACCACTAACCTATCTAGTTTACATTACAAATTTTATTCAATAACTAATATTTATATATTTATTTCAAATTTATAATTTATAAAAATTAATTTTGAGGCCCTTATTTTTTGGAGACCCTGGGCCTACTTATCCGGCCTTAAGGCTGACCCTGCTTGTAAGGATAGTTTCAAGCTTGATAGCCCTATGATTGTTCTTGATGAGTGTTTTTTAAGGGTTTTTGTGGAGGACAAATATTGGAATCCAGAGATCATAATGACCTAATGATGTCAATAGCTTTGTTTTATTGTTGAATGAGGAGAAAATGACAGTTGGATATGATTTTGGAACTTTTGATTGATGATCTTGGAAGTAGTTCTTAGTGTCATACCTACACTTTCATATATGATAAAAAAGGTAAATATCTTGTATTTATCCTGTATTTATGCTAATTTCAACTTAATCTTGTATTTATTCTGTATTTATGTTGTATTGTCTGGTTTATTACCTATTATGGATGACCTTCTAACGAATGTCGAACAAAGATTTTGTGTGCGACATTTATACAAAAACTTTAGGAAGAAGTATATAGGAAATATGTTGAAAGAATAATTTGGAATACAACAAAATCAACTTACTCATAGGCCTGAGAAAGGGAAATGAGAGACACGAAAGTTGTCAACGAGGAAACTTACACGCATGTGATTATGACTTCACCTAGGTTTAGGAGTAAATCACAATTTAAGATAGATATAAAATGTAAGCCCCTACTTAACAATATGTCTGAAGCATTTAACAATGTAATTATTGAAGCAATGGCTAAGCCAATAGTTACCATGTAAGAAGAATTTAGAACATACATGACGAAAAGATGGACAACTGATAGGATGAGATTTATAAACTTATATGATGAGGTTATTTTACCCATCATTAAAATGAAGTGATTTTTTTAGACTAGTTCCTTAATTATGCATACATTAATGTGTTTAGTTATTTATTATCTAACTTGTTCTTTAACTATTAATTAGGATTGAGAGAACTATCACTTACATCAACATGTGGATTGTAAAGTAATTATTACCTGGGTACTGTATTTTTTTTACTTAGTTGGTAATATAATCCGATTCCATACTAATTTGTTACATGATATCAACTAAGCATATTTTTGTGGTTAGACACAATGAAAATTTAGGAGATAAGTTTTCAATTAGCTTGAAGGAAGTTATCTGTTCATGTAGAAATAACAACTCAATTCCTTGCCATGTGTTCATGCACTTGCAACTATGAAGATTATGAACAAAAAAATAGATGAGTACATTTGTGAAGTATACAAAATATTCCAGGTATCAAGAAATTTACAACCTTGTCATTTATTCTATAAGTGGATCTAATATGTGGGTTAGGAAAGAATACCCAAATGTTCAACCACCAATATACAGAAAGGTTTCAGGAAGACCAAACAAGAAAAGGAATATTAAGCAAGGCAAAATTGATGGATATGAACGTAAAATGAGAAAGATAGGTTCTAGTACTAGGTGAACAAAATCCCACCATAACAAATCTACTTGTAAGGTTCCACCATCACATGATAGTCAAGAAAATTAAGTCAGCCAATCCAGTCAGCCAATTCAAGTAATTCAGACCAGTTAGGCTTGGTACCCAATTCAAACAACTCAGGTCAATCGTCCAATTCAGACTAGTCAAGCCATTAATGAAAATTAGGCCAACCAAGCAAGTTAGACTAGTCATCTAAATCATGGAAGTCATTCAAAGGTAAAGAAATTGAATGTTTTGAGGGCATCAACAAGTGTTATATCCTTATGTCCTACTACCATATTAAGTGTTGTAAAATATGTTATTGGACCTGCCTACTACAAAACTCAGTTCATCTCAAACAAATAGGAATTCTCCAAGAAAGAAGGTCATTTAATTTATGAGTGTAGGTTTATTAATGATGTATGATTCTATTTTCTTACAAATTCTATTGAGCATATTTTGTATGTTTTTTGGGGTCATGTCAATAAATGTTGGAACATGTTAAGAAACTGGATATTTTTTGGATATTAAATGTCAATGAATGTTTGATGGATTGTTGGTACACTTATGCATTTTATTATGTTAGACTTTGTACAAGTTACTCTTATGGTCGAGAGTATTTTATCATTAAATTGGTATAGATTGGTATAAACTATAATTAAATGGGTATAAATTGGTACAAACTAAAAAAATACAATTATGGAAGAAAATATAATTGTATTTTTTTAGTTTGTACCAATTTATACCCATTTAATTATATTACGCTGGTTTAACAAAACTATGATTAAATTGGTTTATACTATCTCTGTGATTAAACTGGTACTGCTTGTATTATTTAACAAAATTGTGATTAAACTAGTTTATATCAACCCTGTGAATAAACTAGTACAAACTACCATTAAATTGGTATAAACTAAAAACATAACAAACATTTGCAGTTCAACTGTTTGACCTGGTTTGATATTACACTGCATTCAACTACATAACAATACAACATAACATTACATTCAATATCATAAAAACAAATTCATCTGCATACAACAACCTAAGCCATTTGATTACATTCATTTGCATAAAACAACGTAAATCCTAAATTTACAAAAATAATTTCTATATTAAAATTGTCAAAACATTAAAACTTAAGTCTTCCAAATTTTCTTCCATTTCATAATGTTCTTCATATCCACTTCAATATCTATAAGTTCTTGCTTTTGTGCCTTAATTGTAGCTTATTGTTTTTTCAAGATTATGCAATTGCTTTTCATTTTCTTTTCTTCACATTTCTAACCTCGTTTTTTCTTCATCACAAAATAATCACTCTCATTGTCCACTTATCATAGAACCAATCAAATAACCCACACCCAGTTTGGGTAAAACTCTATATGAATTCAGAAACCACATTGTAATGTTACAAAACAAGCTTAGTTTTAGAAATTTCCAAAATGATGAAGGATTTTAGAATGCCTACTTTAAAGTGTGGACATCCCCATAGTTGTTTTCCATGATTGCTAACTGTTGGTGCCCTATGAAGAACGACAATGCCCTCATACCGACAACTAGGTCTCTATCAAAACTTTGAACTTGAATAGTCCTTCGAATAAGAACTCCTAAAACTCTTCCCTTTCGTAATAAAATAACAACTCCCAAAACTCTTCCCTTTTGTGATGGAAGAACAACTCACAACTCATTCTTATCTTATATTGAACATAAGTGTTTTAGGTTTTGAGGCTATGGAGATTATAGAGAATTTATTTCTACCCTAATTTTGTTTGGGGTTCATTTTTATGAAGACAACTAGTGAAAATGATGATGGTGATGACACATCTGCCAAGTGGATGCTACGTAGGCTAGATTTCACTTTGTTGGGAATTAAATGGTAAGGACGTATGTGACACAATTTGAAGATATGAGGGTCTAAAACAATCCTTTTAAAAGTTAATAGACTAAATTAGACCCCGAGTAAAATATAAGAGACAAAAAAGAATATTAATTAAACTTTTATTTTTTATCCATCATATATTTTATATTTTTCTTCTTTCTACAATAAATAATTAATTTATATATATATATATATATATATATATATATATATATATATATATATATATATATATATATATATATATGGGGTTAAATATGTTTAAGGTCCCTATAAATATCTCAACTTTCAGGATTGGTCCCTCAAAATATTTCCTTCAAACAATGATCCCCCTAAAGTTTTTCATTTCCAAATGTAGTCTCTGCCGTTAGTTTCAACTAACGGAGGGTGATGTGGCAAGCCATGTGGGTAAAAATCATTTGCCATAGTGTAATTTATGTGATCCACGTGTGAAATGAAAGGCATAGTATTTGTCAGCATTCCTCATTTTCGGTCAAACCCTAAATCCTCTCTTCTTTCCTAAATCGTCATTCTATGTTCATATATTCTCTTCATGTCTTCACCTGATTTCATTTCTTATTCCCCAAATCCTCCATCTCCTTCCATTTTGTCATGTCTTCTTCAACATGGGTAAGCAATTTCATGTCACAACACTCCATCATTTCCAGCAACTGTGAATGGAATAAGTGTGGATGCAAGGGTACTTTGATTGCATACATGTGCAAGAAGGGAAAGAATCAAGGGAGATTTTTTTGGAGATGCCCATTTTGGAAGAACGTGGGAACTTGTAATATATTCTTTTGGGATGATAAGTATGGTTTAAGGAAGGAAGATGTCAAAGTGTTGGAATCTGAATGCAACAAAAATGAGAGGGATATGTAGTTTGTCGATATGTTTAAGGAGCTTTATGGAGCATCAATGAAGAAGAACAATAGGTTGAAAGTGAAGTTAAATAAGGAAAATTATATGGAAAGCTCAAGACAATATGTGTTGTAATTTCAATGTTGGTCAACATGTATTTTGTTCTTAGATGTAACTGTTGAAGTGATCTGTTAATGTTGTTTTATTTTGAACAAGAGATTTTATAATGTTTAAGTACTTGTCCTTTTGTAATGTTTAGGTACTTGTCATTTTGTAATGTTTTGGTGTTATGAAATATAATTTTCTATGTTAGTTTGTTATAAACAAGTTGTTATGATATACAAATTTGCTTGTCCTTTTGTAATATTTGTTCTATTATGATATACAAATTTAAGTTAACTTGTTGATTTAAAATAAAAAGGCCTATACAAATTTGTTTTGTTATGATACATATTTTGTTTAACTAGTGTACATGCCTATACAAACAATGTTGTGAGTAGTACATCAAAATACCAAAAGAGTTTTCATTTCATTGTAGATCAAAGTGTCATGATGTAATGTAATTAGTACATCAAAATGTATTACATCAAAATATCATAATATCAGAATTGTATTATATCATTACACCAGAAGTACATTACACCAGAATCTAAAACAAGAAGTGCATTACACCAAAATATCAGAATTGTAAAACATCAAGAAGTACAAAACAACAAGAAGTACATTACATCAGAATCCAAAACATCAAGATGTACTTCACACCAGAATTGTTTCTTAGATACATAAACAAAATATAAAAAAACAAATCTCATAAGATCTTCACTTCATTCAGTTTGACCCTTACTAGTGCACGCATCTTCTTGTATCACCAATGGATCATCAAGTTGTTTGCATGGGCCTGGTATGTTCTTGGACTTCAAAGTCCTCAACCTCTCGCTGTTCCTTTTTTCAAGTAACACAGTACTTATGGATTTGTACCTGCTTTGTGTCCTATGCTTGATTGGTTCACTGTTGGATGGCCTTGATAAAGCAGTTCTTATTCCTGGTGGTTTGAAAGGAGTTGGTCTAAACAATTTTGGTTGCTTCCCAAAAAAAATCTTGCTCTACATTGCATAGAGGGTGATTTGACAGAAGACTTGAGAGGTGACTTATCAATTCTAAGAGGTTGAATGTCCAATACTTCATCACCAGTTTGTATAGCAGCTAAGGTTTCATCCAATGTTATAGTGTTCTCCATGACAATTGGCTTTGGTTTTGGCTCAATAGTTGTTTCATTCTCAAATACTCTTTCATTCAAATTTGGCTCCGGTTCCTGCATAACAGGGTTCTCCTTCTCATTCACAATTGGCTCAGGTTCTTGCACAATTGGCTCAGGTTCCTGCACAATTGGCTCTGGTTCCTGCAGAATTGGTGCTTCCTTCAGAGTTAGTGCTTCCTTTAAAGTTGATTTCTTTTTTGCTACCCCTTGATTGGTAACTGTTGAATCCTTCAATGTATGATCTTTTTTTACAGTAATCTTAACATAATCTTTACTAGTTGATGCTCCCTTAACATAATCTTTTTTGACATTTAATACACCTTTGCTAGTTGATGCTCCCTTAACATAATCTTTTGATGCTCCTATGCTAGATGGTGCTCCCTTAGCCTTTTATTGGCTCTTTGTTTATGGAGCCCTTGGGCCTCCCCTGCAACACATATGATAACAACATTTGAATTAACACATAAATTAGCATTTGACCTAATAAAAAAGTTAACACCAACATAAGTATTACCCTTTTTTTGGTTGCCACATTTGAATCTACATTAGCCTGACTTGCTTGTGTAGGTATGTCTTGAGCAGGTAGGTCTTAAGCATATTGTGATAGCACTTATGTACATACCTTAAAGGGTCATCAACCTTCCTATGTATGGAAGCCACAACATGCTTACATGGAATACCTATAAGCTCCGAATAATTACAAGAAAAAGTCTGCTTCTCTAAGTCTACAACAAAATTGTCAATAAATAACACATGAGTAACTTCAAATGTCAACCTACCACCATATGTTGCTATCCAACTAGCACTCTTTTCTATCTCTATATCCAACCTCCTTAAGGGTTTTGCCATGATAAGTCCCTTGTAACCCTCCACCTTCAACAATGGCTCATGCAATCATTCTTGCCTTGAATGCCCTACATGCTGGGATCTCTGTTGCATACCTTTGCCTCACATCAACTACCACGTCACTTAACGTCATCTTAGAGTTATTCTTCAAACCATATACAATAACTTTAGCTACCCATTCTTCTCTAGCATTGTTGTTAAAAAACTTCCTTCCACACTTGTGTTTTGTATATAAGCTTTTGATTCTAAATGTGGTGGAGGTGAATACCCTACTACATAATACAATATAGTCACATTTTTTCTTGTCCTTACACACAATCCTATATCTATTTGAGTCATTTTTTTCAAACTTAACCTCCTTTCCATTCAACACATTGTGTTCTAAAATAACATCTTTAAATTGTCTAAGAGATGAAAACTCCATTCCAACTTTGAAAACATAATCCTTACATAATGTATCATCCCCATTATACCTCAAAATACAAGGCCTTTCATCACAACTATCATCATCACCACCGCTGTCAAGCTCATCTGTCATATATTGATCCTCAATCAAATGTTCCTTGCCCATCTCTCCAGTTATATATAATTTTTTATCTTCTTTACTATTTCCCTCTTCTGTTTCAGCATTCTCAATCTTGTTTACTACCTCATCCCTATGGACTTCATCATCCCTATTGATAGTTTCATCAACAAGTCCTTCTTCAAAACCAACCATCCTTTCATATTCACTATCCTCAAAGTGTACACCTTCCACAAAATTATCACTAGAATCACTACTTGATTCACTCAAATTGTCAGCTTTGTCTTCACACTTAACTCCCTTTCCTTTCTCTATATACTTAGTCATAAAAGTTTCCTCTCCATCAACCTTAGGCTCATAATAAATCTCAAGATCACACTTATATCCAATAGCATACAAAGCTAACTCATGTGCATCTCCATCATCCGTAATTTTTTTAAAATCTTCTTCAAGCAATCCTCCCTCATGCTTCCACCATATCTTAACCGAAGTATAATCAAACTCTGGTTCAAGCACTTTCACTAGATCAACTGCCTAAAAGAAACTCCAATAATTTGGATATTGTCCACTAAAGGCATATATATCCCCACCCTTATATTTTAGGTTACTGTCTTTTACAAAACGACCCTTTATATAAAACATTATCTAGAACTTATCCATTAACATGTAGACATAATTTAACCAAGGTTTAATATCATTTACCGTTTCAGAATTGAACATTACATTAACCCTAATTTTTTTTATCAATTCTACATCAAAAACCATAACATGTTGCTATGCCCTAATTATTTACTCATATCACAAAATCATTCAGTTAAAGCATTGTACAACATGAATAACAAACAAACACTATTAAAGAATACAACACTTGGGACCACACAAGTACAACAATGAAAGACAAGAGTTACTAACCTGGGACCACCTTCTAGGATACGAACGATGATGGCTTGGGACCACTTCACCGGTTGCAATCTTCGTTGACTTACGCAAAAGTTACCAAGTAGAAAAGGAGAATACTTTGATTCTAAACTAGGGCATTAGTGAAAAAAGGAAAGAAATGACTCTTTGAATTACCATTCACTTTGAACCTTTTAATTTTAACATATATTTCACTGTGGCATAAGTCACCCACTTCAGCAAATGAATAAGACACACTTGGTGTCCACATCACCCTCTGTTAGTTGAAACTAACGAGATGGACTACATTTGAAAACGGAAAACTTTAGGAGGACCAATGTTTGAAGAAAAAATTTAGAGGGACCAATCTTAGAAAGTGGGATATTTGTAGGGACCTAAAACTTATTTAACCTTATATATATATATATATATATATATATATATATATATATATATATATATATATATATATATATATATATATATATATATATATATATTAACAAATACTACGACATTAACCTTTAACTATATGAGGTTAAACGATCTAATTCAAAATATGTTACACAACAACTACCTACAAAATAAATTTAATAGCGGTATATAGCTATTTTATCTGGTGTTTACTTGGATAACATATAATAACATGATTTTTTCAATAATAACTAAGTTTTTCAATTTAATTACCACAATAACCATTTTCCCCCACTTTATACCAAAATACCCAAGTTTCAAATAATTTTTTTTGCAATAAAGAGGTCGCACCACACGCACTGGCACATGCATTAAAACATAATCCATGTGCCACACACACACATTATCGCCAGCACCACCAATGCGCCTAATCCATTGACGCCTATGAGAAAATGTTATATGCATACACCAATTGGACAAGCGCCAATGTGTATTCATTTTCTTTTATTTTTTTAAATTAAATTTACAATTAAATGATAATAAAAATTGGAATTAAAAAAAAATTAAATACTAATGTTAATGAAATTAAATAAAATTACAATAACATTGATGTTTGGGTGTACATAAGTCGGTGTGTATGGTGCCTCCTCTTTGCTTTGATTCTTTTTCTTTTTTTTTTGAAATATGAGTAGTTTGGTATATTGTGGGAAAATGATTATTGTGGTAAATTTTTGAAAACATGGTTATTTTGAAGAAGAAAAAAAATCTAATAACACAACATAGTCTTGGATATCTTTAAAGTCGTCTATGAGAATTGAAATGCATAATTTGGATAAGTCTAATCATAACTGATAGATGCTTATTGAGATAAATTATTCTTTTTTTTTTATTTGTTCATGATAAACATTTTTGGATAATCTCTCTAAAGCGAATCAGGAGAGACCACAAATGCAACGGAAAATAGGTGTTACTTGGTTGCTTCTATTTTGTTTGTCTCCCCATTTTCTTCCTCAAAGAGAATCCCTTTTATACCCATCTCACCTCCTGAGATGATTAAGAAGTGACACTTCATGTTTAATGATTAAATGATGCTAATAACGTTTGTTGTCGTCATCATTATCGTGTAACATCTTCTCTATAAATTTTTGTAACTCATATGCAACCATTGAACTACCCTATAATCGTTACACCGATTATGTACACCGTTCAGGGATGCTCGACAATTGTTATTCTCATGGTGAATTGTTATTCTGGGCTCCTATTTGTCTCATCATTATCGTGTGATTGATTTTGTTATTCTGGGCTCCTATAATCTGGGCTCCTATTTGTCTCATAAGTAGAAACTCGATAATTGTTATTCTTTACAAGTATCAGGCATGCTCGACTTTCTCTTCTCGGTTCTAATGACTTATAATTCGATTTTTAGAATTCTGGAGTGTACAATATTAAATAATAAATGCATGTTTATCATTAGAATATTTTTAACTTTTAAAATATTATAATATAACTTTCAATATTAAAAAAAATTATATTATGAATGAAATAAAACCTCTTAAAACCATTTTCACTAAAAAAGTCAAATTTTTTCACCCAATATATATATATATATATATATATATATATATATATATATATATATATATATATATATATATATATATATATATATATATATATATATATATATATATATATATATATATATATATATATATATATATATATATAATTTTATGTCTTCTCCTCTAAACTGTTAAAGTGTAATCCAAATTCAAGTAGTTATTTGCATTTCATTTAAGTGTCATGTGAGTTTAGAGTGCATTTGAGTTTCATCTCAGATTCTGAATTTGTATATAAACTAAATTTTACATTCAGTTAGAAGTAGAATTTCATTTCTAATTGTTTATCATTATGTTATCAAGAAGTTAGTAACAACAAACTTTATCTCTTCTAATCTTTTTCATTTTTAACCTTGGGCTCCAACAATTGGTATATAGAGTTCTAGTTGTTTCAAATCGGGAAACATAAGTGTATATGAGGTATGTGTGATTGATTTTGTTTATGAAACTCATAGTGAATTGAAGTTCGAAATCAAAATAGAATCACATTTGCATCAGAAGTGGCTCCAAGAGAAAAACATGCTTTAGAGTGCATTCTGATGTATGTCGACCATTTGAAGTACCTTCACTTGAGGGAAACATGTACTTTGTGTCATTTGTGACTGAGTTCACAAGAGTGACATGGGTAGCCCTCATCAAGTTTAAGCATAGGGTGTTTATTGAGTTTCAAAAGTTTAAGGTGAATACTGAAAAACAAATTGGTTAGAAGCTGAAAATTATTAAAATCGATGGTTAAGGTGAGTACAACTCATCAGAGTTCAGAAGGTTTTATAAAGAGAATGAAGTTGAACATGAGGTGACAACTCTATATACTCCATAACATAATGGTCTTACTAAAAGAAGAAACAAGATTTTTCTTAATATGACAAGGAGCATGCTAAAGGAGAATAAGATCCCTCACACCTTGTGGGGAGAAGCTATTGCTACTGCAATATATATGCTCAATTGGTGTCCAACCAAGAAGCCAAGGGAAATTGTTCCTTTTGAGAAGTGGACTAGAGATGATCAAAGTGTGATCTATATAAAGATTTTTGGTTCTAATTGTTATAAACATGTTCCATATGCTAAGAAAAGGAAGTTGGATGACAGAAGAAAAGTTATTTTTCTTGTAGGGTACCATAGTACAAATGCTTATTAAGCTCTATTGTCCTACCACTAACAAATTTGAATTTAGGAGATATGTCATTGTGAAAGAAACATAAGCATGATATTGGAGTATGTCTCAATCAAACTTTGGTGTAATGTTAACACCTGAGTTAACTTTTAAATATATTTCAGACTCTGATTAAGATTATGCCTCTAAAGATGAGTCAGAGTCTGATAGTGACTCTGATGCTGAAGAAGAGTCTGAAGATACGTCTGACTCTAAAGTTGAGTCTGAAGGTGAATCTGATTCTGATCAAAATTCGGATGATGATCCAAAATCTGGTGTAATCATGACTTTGAAGGTGACCATTCCTATGAAGGTGGTCTATCTTCTGAAGGTAGTCCAACATCTGATATTCTTTCAGCATTTGAAGAAGATTATGAACAATTTCAGAGATAAAAAAGAATAAGACAAATACCAAGAAGAATTATTGAGTTTGACATGTTGCAAGATACTGAGATAGACTCTCAAAGGGAATTCATTCATTGTTCCATGTTGGTAGACTCTGAACCATCCAGTACTGAAGAAACTCTCAAGAAGAAAATGTGGTTGAAGGCCATGAAAGAAGAACTTGGGGCTATAGAAAGAAACAATACTTAGGATATGGATGAGCTTCCAAAGAACAAGAAATTCATCAGCGTGAGATGAGTTTACTGGTTGAAATTGAAGCTAGATGGATCAATTGACAAACACAAAGCAAGTTTAGTAGCTAGAGGATTTCTAAAGAAATATGGCTTAGATTACTTTGAAGTGTTTGCACCTGTAGCTATACATGAAACAATCAGATTGGTGATTGTTATAACTGCTAACAGAAATTGGCCTCTAATGCATATAGATGTGAAATATGCATTTTTGAATGGTCCTTTACAATAAGAAGTTTATGCATCACAACCTCCTGAATTTGTGAAAAATAATCAGAAAGGGATGATGTACATGTTACACAAGTTGGATTCTGGTGTTAAGGGTGATGATGTAGATGCAATAATTTTTAAACATTTGGTAGGCTCATTAAGATATATATGCAATACCAGGCTTGGAATTTGCTATGCAGATGGAATGGTGAGTATGTTTATGAATAAACCAAAGTGGTCACATTACTAAGATATCGGCAGGATACTAAGGTATATTGAGGGGAATCTGAGGTATGAAATTGTGTTTTCTTCTGGTAATGAATCTGACTCGGAGCTGATATGTTATTCACTCTCTGATTGGTGTGGACACAAAGTTGATAGAAAAAAACTTCTGGATATTTCTTCAAGTATCTGAGAGATCCCATTTATTAGTGGTCCAAGAAGCAACTAGTGGTTGCATTGTCAACCTGTGAAATTGAGTACATTGCATGTGCTTTGTCTGCTTGTCAAACTGTTTGGATTTTGAGCTTGTTGCAGGATCTAAATATCAAGGTGAGCAAGCCTGTAAAATTTATGATTGACAACAAATCATCTATAAATTTTGCTAAGAATCCAGTGTTGCATAGAAGAAGCAAGCATATTGACACAAAGTTTCACTTTCTAAGAAATCAAGTTTAAAGCAGAGTGCTTGAAGTTGCTTACCGTAACACTCAAAAGCAGTTGATAGATGTTCTGACTAAAACAATCAAGACTGAACACTTTATCCATTTAAGGTATGGAATTGGTGTTGTTGATTTTAATCTTGAATGTGGGTTAAAGAATCGTGTTAAAGTGTAATTCAAACTCAAATAATTATTTACCATTCCTTTAAATATCATATGAGTTTAGAATACATTTGAGTTTCATCTCAGATTCTAAATTTATATATAAATTGAATTTACATTCAGATAGAAGTAAAAATTCATTCGCAATTGTTTTTCATTCTTTTTATCTTCAATCTTATCTTCCAACACAGATTTCCAAACATTTACTTCTAACCATAAAAATAAAGTTAGGCAAGCTAGGAAGCATTTAGGTGCTCTTGATCATACACGTTAATTTCTCTCTCTTTCTAATTTGACCAAATTTAGAAATATTGATATGGTGTACAATAGAAGTTGCTTGAGCTTTTTTCTATTGCCTTTGCAATCATCAATGTGTGTAAAACTCAATAAAATAATTCCTTTGTTACCAATATGAAATCGTTTATTCCATTCTCCAATGATGAATCGGTTTCATAGATATTAAAAAGAAATTGATAACGTAGACATTACTATATTTTATTCCTTTGCCAACTACTTTTTGTATATCTTATAAGTTGATTTTTGTTGATTAATATGAAGATAATGGTAATTAAAAGATTTGGGCGGTGTGGTCCATCTAAGAACCCATTCAATGACGATGGAAAAATTTAACAAACTTAATTAACTTATATATGCATGACATACTCTATTAACACCATAGGCTTATTAATATTTCCTATTAAAACATTAATTAGTAGTGTAATTAATGTAACTATTTTATAATGAATATAGTCAAATTGTTATTATATATATATATATATATATATATATATATATATATATATATATATATATATATATATATATATATATATATATATATATATATATATATATATATATATATATATATATATATATATATATATAAGTTCATTGTACCAACAAAATATTATGATTTAATTAGATGATATTAGAACTATAATAATTGCTAGGAAACGTCCTTCAATATGGTGATAATATTTTTTAAAAAGATTTTGATTCATTCTCGGCAAGAAAATATATTTTGATTCATTCGACATAATAATGTCAGAATATGCAGAATGGAATATTAGGCATATGCCAATAATATAATAAGGGTTATAAAAATGGTCAAATTTGTACTCGATAATCAGATTTATTCTAACTAGCCATATGTTTGATGAAACCATGTTTAAATAAAGATTATATGAGGTTGGAATAATTTAAAGAATGGGTTAACTTCCTATATGTGGGGGAAAAACACATGTCAACTAAAATATTTCAAAAAAAAATACATGTTTTATTATTGTTATTGATTTTTCAACAACCTGTTGCGGTTATACTATATCATTATAACCATTGTGGAACTTGCAAGTTAGTTAAAATATTAGGTAAATAAGAAATTTGTCTTCTTTTTTTTTTTTACGAAAAAAAATACTTAATTCAGTAGTAAGAGATAGAGTCATCATTAGCATAAACAACTTCATTAGTTTGTCTTCTAATAAACTTAATATGGAGTTCATAAAATAACGGGTTAGTAAACATGTACATATTCCTTGATAATCTCATCAAACTCTGATAAATTTTGTTGGCTATTCACATTATCCGATATGTTTTTTGAGTCTACCTCAAAATCCACTCCATCCAAACTGAGCTCATGCACCCATTTAATGACAACTAGAAGGCCTAAAGCCTCTCGTATCAACCTCAGTAATTGTCGCTACAAGGTTACTCTCATCCTCCTTTGTTGGAACTTCAATCACCTTAGGCCTCCATTTTTTCCGATTTCGTAGGCTTGTCACAATTATGCCCAACCTTCTGGCATCTTCTGCAGTAAAGAGGTTTCCACTCGTATTCAATAGCTTGCTTCATTTTCCCCTTCCAGTCCCTAATTGTGATGGCAGATTTCAGTTCTTGAGTGATGCCAACTTCCACAAAAATTCGCGCATACGACACTCTAAGTTTGTTTATCGTGCACTCATCTGTAACCAATGGTGTACCAACTGCACTTCCAATTTTGCTTAAACTCCTCGCTCCTCAAAGATGCAAAGGAAGTTGGGAAAGCTTCACCCAAAGAGGGATTGTTCTGAGCACTCCTTTGTTCAAATTGAAACTTGGCTTCCATTTCCTCAATAACATATGACAATTATGGATAATATATGACCCTTATATCCCGATTGAGTTCATGTCTTGAAAAGAATGGAATCAAAGGATGAAGAACCCTTCTTCATTGCAAAACATATTTGAGAATTTGACGAAGTTCCAATTCTTCATCATGAACGGTTTGATTGCATTCATACTTAGATTTTCACCTAGCACATACATGATTAGCGCTGTCTCCAAGAATTTCACTTCCATTTCCACATCTACAGCTTCAATTTCAATTTCCACTTAACTATCAACAATCTTCGGTGCTACGAACTCCATTGTTAATCCCTTCGCATGGTTACAATTTTTGTTGATGATGTCTACCCACAATTTCTTCTTTTCTTGGCTTGACTCATCACGATCCAGAGTGATACCATTTTTTGCTTCCGTCATGGTTTCCGTCAATCACACAATCTCTTCTTCCTCCTCATTATGGCTTTCACCTTCAATTGATTAATTTAGATCTACAATCTTCATGGTGCTCATCACTTCAGTAATACAATGGATGGTAGTAATCGTCGCATGAATAGTCGACGACATGGACACCCTTCGATCTAGCCGTCCACGTCCTCTCCCTCTCCCACGCATCACCATCTCATCATTGATAAATATTTAAAAAACATAAAAAAAACCACTAACAAATATATATATATATATATATATATATATATATATATATATATATATATATATATATATATATATATATATATATATATATATATATATATATATATATATATACTACGTATTTAATAAAATATTGAATATTATATTTAATCAATATAAACAAATTAACTTAATCAATTGCATATCATTTTACTAAAATAATTCAAGTGATATGCAACCTTAGCATATCTAAGAAAAACATTCTTCTTAAAGTAAATTAAATATTTTTAACATAAATGATCATATATCCATAAATTTAAATTAAATATTCGTATTTTAGTATAGATTATTTTAAAATTTTAGTAATTTATAATAAAAATAAATAAATAAAAATATTAAATTATACTATTAAAAATATTCATATTCAATTAAATTTAAGAATATGGAAGTGTCATCTAATTTTAATCTTTTCAAAGTTTTATTTTTACCTTGGTGTGTTCCTGTTTTGGTAAAAACAAGAAGCCACGTAATCTTTTTGAGCCAAGAAATTTGACTATGATATGACAAGATGAACATGAAAGAAATCTTATACAAGATATTTATTTATTTACTTACAATAATTATAAGATCCAAAAATCAAAATTATATGATTTATGTCTTTGTTTCCTTCTCCGTAGGCCATACATTAACAGTAGAAAAAAACACCAAACCAAACCAAAACTAAAGTCCTCACAATAATGGATTCTCGTTTTCTCAGCTTACCTTGTCGACACATGTTCATGTTCCTGTTCCTCTCTCAGATTCATCTTCTCTAAGGTCCTTTTTCCTTATCCATTCATCATTTTTTCTTTACATCTTTCATCCATTTCTATATAATTCTTACTCAATTATGCCACTACTCTTTTACATCATTTTTTTTTTTCATTCTTTTCTCTGAAAAGTGGATTCCTGAAATTCAACACATGAATCAATTTTTATTTTTCATTATTAAATTCTGAGATTCTGAGTCTTGTGAATCAGAAATTGTCATCATGTTAAGTCACGCCATTCTCAACTTGCTTAACATGTTATATTTATTTCAGACAAAAGACAAGAATAAAACTACATAATTTAATGTCTTGTTTTCAACAATTTCTTACCTGCTACTTTTTTTTCTCTTCTATATATGTTTTGTGCAGATTTTGAATACTATACTCTATATCACAAAAATTGAGATTTAGATGGGGCATTTATCCTCTATGTTCAATGGTTTGGCAAAGTCGTTTTCGTTAAGGAAAGGAGGGAATTCTGTTAGATGTGAAAGGAGAGAAGCCGTTGAAGAAATGGCGAAAGAAGCGAAGAAAAATGATTTGATTTTGTGTAGCTCTGGTGTTGTTAATGTTGATGATTCAAATAACTTTGCATCAGTTTTCTCTAAAAGAGGTCAGAAAGGAAGCAACCAAGATTGTTGCATAGTGTGGGAGGTATGCACACAAATTCAATATACTCAATAGCTTTTTTTTGTTATTGTATAAGTGATTGCTTGGTCCGCAAATCCTAGCTCAATTGGCAGAAGCCGATATTGCTAGGTTGGACTTCATCGTCAGGATTCAAACCCTGGTATTCAGGGTTGTGTGAGAGTTTGTTTCTAGTGGTTATTATCCTTTCTCTCGATTTATGATTTGAGTTTATCAAATGTTTGTAGGAATTTGGATGCCAAGATGATATGATATTCTGTGGAATATTTGATGGACATGGACCATGGGGTCATTTTGTGGCGAAAAGAGTAAGAGAGTCAATGCCAAGATCTTTGCTATGCAATTGGCAAGAGACACTTGCTGCACAATCTTCATCATCTCTTGATAATGATCATGTAAAGGAAATTCCAGACAACAAGCAACAAAGATTCAATATATGGAAGCACTCTTACTTGAAGGCATGTGCTTCCGTCGATCAAGAACTCGAACATTGTCGAAAGTTCGACTCCTTTCACAGCGGAACCACTGCCCTCTCAATTGTTAGACAGGTACATATACAAGAACAAATGTTGGATTCATAACAATCTCGATTCTTGATCTAGACTCAATGTCACAGAATCTGGATCTGTATTTGCTCACAACAATGATACATGTTCTATAATGTGATGCAGGGTGAAACGATAATCATAGCAAATGTTGGCGATTCTCGTGCGGTATTAGCTACAACATCAGAAGATGATGGGAGTTTGGTAGCAGTCCAACTGACACTTGATTTCAAGCCGAATTTACCTCGTTAGTACTCTTGTTTTCGCTTCATCTCTAATCATTATAACTAAAATTGTCTTAGCTTCTCACTATACTATAATAGCATCTTTGCAGAAGAAGCAGAGAGAATAACTCAGTGTCAAGGACGCGTTTTCTGTTTAGATGATGAACCGGGTGTGCATAGGGTATGGTTACCAGACGTAGAATCTCCGGGACTCGCCATGTCAAGAGCTTTCGGTGATTATTGTCTAAAAGAATATGGTCTTATATCAGTGCCTGAAGTGACTCAAAGGAATATAAGCTGTAAAGATCAGTTTGTTATTCTTGCCTCTGATGGGGTAAGTAGTTTTGTGTCCTATAAGTTCTCGTAAAATGTTTGTCACGATTTAACTATGGTTAAATAGGGTCTCTGATTGTTTTGTCATGGTTAAACCGCGACAATCTACACAGGGTCTCCAAAAACTTGAGACAGATAATGATTGAACTTGTTTTGTGATGCAGGTTTGGGATGTGATCTCGAATCAAGAAGCAGTAGATATTGTATCTTCGGCCGCAGACAAAGCAAAATCGGCTAAATGTTTGGTGCAATGTGCAGTTCATGCATGGAAACGTAAGAGAAAGGGTATTGCCATTGATGATATTTCAGCTATTTGTCTCTTTTTTCATTCTCCTCTTTCATCTGAGCAAGTCAGCAGCACAATTGAAACTCTTAAATAGATTATCATGTAAAATTGGATAGTGAAGCCATATTTGATGATGTTGGGTTGGTTGATGTAACCTTAGTCCAGTTAAGGTAGAATCATAAAGAAATTGCAATCTCATGTCCTCTTATTTTTCTCTTATAGTATCTTTTCAACTTCACTCATGTTTTTATTTATTTTTAATTCTAAGTTTAAAATGTGGCGAATCGAGTCAGAATTAGGGGTGTTTATTGGATCGGACAAATCCGAACCAAACTGAGATTCAAATCAACCCTAAGAATTAAAATGAAAATGAAGGAATGCTTTTAGTTTCTAAAATTATTAGTTATTAGTAAATATTGTTCCGTTGGTGTAATAATTTGATATGTTTTTGTATCATTGATTTAGAACGGTTTAAAAAAACAATTATTACTTATACATATTTCGAGATAAATAAATATGTAACACAAATAAGATAGTTTCCTCTCATTTTTCAAATTAGTCTCTCTTCACCTTATTCTTTACATTCTTTCTGTCTTCTCTGTTCATCTCATTTCTCAAATTAGTTTATGTTATGATAAGGAAGTAAACCCGGTGGAGAGTGGTATGATCCGGTGGAGAGTGCTTTTGTTACTGTCGAGTGGGATGAGCAACAAGATTAACATGTTAACATTCATTGTTATGGAAAACATATATAATGAGATTGTGAAATACATATAATTTTTGTTTCACATCCGTTATTAGGTAGTGTGTAGTTGTATGTATGTTGGTTTTCACAACGGGTGAGTGAAAGTAGTTATAAGTTAGGTAGCGCGCATCTTATAACAATGGATAAAGAAAATAATTGTTGTGAAATAATTTATAGGTCATGGTTTCAAATCCCAACAAAACCACTCTTGCGTTTTAATATTTCACCATGGTAATATGTTCCAACCGTGGTGGTATGTGTAAAAGTTTATTATAAAATATAGGATTGCTTGTTTTTCCCAGCTCCTTATTAACCATATATAACCATTCAGATAGGTTTTTGAGATAATAACCTGAAAAATTAAATTATTCTTGAAAACAACTTACACGGTACAATGTTTATCGAACTGCATGCATATTGTAATTCATGATTTCCTCTTTAACCTATATAATTTGATTCAATCCCAAATTCTTCAAAGTAAAGATAATGAATGAATGTCTTCTAAGTCTTTCACACAAAATTTGATTTCCTTTTTCTTTCAAGTTTATGCAAACATCAAATTTTGTGTGAAAGACTCAGACTCACATCCGTTTATCATCATTGTTTTGAAGAATTTGTGACATTGAATTAAATTATGCAAGCTAAAGAGGAAATCATGAATTACAAGATGCATGCAATTCGATAAACATTAGATCGTCTAAGTTGTTTTACAAGAATAATTTAATTTTTCTAATTATTATCTAAAAAATCTATTTAAATGAATGCAAGTTCAATTAGGGGTTGGTGAAACAAGGAATCACATACGATATAACAAACTCACTAATAACATTTATCTACAAAAACAACAATTAACTAGCATAGATTAGGAAAACTTGATAATTAACCGTTTTTGGAAACTATGAAGAGGATAAAGTAGAAGGGAGAGTAGAAAACATGTGTTCACTATGACAATATTATATGAAAGACTCATATAATATTTCCACAGTGAACACAAGTTCACTCTTAGAGCCATGTTCACACAACTAGCTCCATTAGTGATAAGTAAAGAACCATAACCACTTGCTAGCTACAACATCAAAAACAACATACAACAAAGTTTATCAACATCATACATACCTTTAATAGGGAAAATTTGTGGAAAACAACATGAAAAAAACATGTTAACATAAACTAACAGTACATTGTAATTCAACAAAAGGTTGACATAAACTAGCATGTTAACATAATAGTACATTGTAATCCAACAAAACATTATCAAAATACAAGGTTAACATGTGATCCAACAAAGATTATCTAGTCGTACATTGTAATCCAACAAAAATTATATCAACAACATGTGAAACATAACAAGGTCTTCTATCTTCATGCTTATTTGAATTCGTGCAATTCTCAAGGTCTTCATCTGATTCAGAATCAGTTGCATCCAGATTCATTATGTCCTTCACAATAGCCTCTACATTCTTTATCTTTTCAGGATTAATATTCTTGATAAGAATATTCTTATAGTTTGTTCCACCAGACAGTTCAATAGCTTCACTCTAAGGCATGAGGAGTATCACTTTTCAATGTTCTTGATGTAGAGTTTAGGTAATGGGGATAATTGGGGTTTTAGAGAAAATCTAGGATTTGATGAGTAAAATTGAGGGATTAGTGATAAATGATTGTATATTGTATGTTGTAAATGATGTATGTGTGTTAGCTATAGGTTTTATAACTGAATTTGTGATAAAAATGATGAAAATTTGTGTTTTTGAGTGGAAAATCGTAGCAGGAGGTTGTTGTCATCGCAAAATTGGGTTTCTAAAATTCGCCTAGCCCGCTTAGCGAGCAGCGAAATCTGAGAATTTTCTCCAACCCGAGAGGAGTCCGCTTAGCGAGCAATGTTGTCACTTAGCGAGCCCTAGAAGTGAAAAATTAGTGATTTAATTGCAGAAAATTAGCTAATGATGTGTAGACATGATATATTGGTGTCGTGATGTATTATATTGGTTGCCATGATTTTTATTGATGTTTTAACGATTATTTTATGATAGAAGTGAAGATAAGAAGTAGGTTATTATATAATGCTTATTAACATGAATGCCAATGCAAATGCTGAATTATGTTGATTATGTTGAATCGTTGTATCGTTGCATTCATGGCATACCTATGTTGTTGTAAGCTTCGATCCCATAGCGTGGATCGGTGTTATGTTGATTATGTTGTGCTCTATTGTGGAGGGTAGATGGCCCATTTTCCATCACATGTTGAAATCGGTACCACATGCATTTATGAAGTTGCATTTCATTCTTGGTGGCATAGCATGATGCATATGTGTTGAATATATGTTTGTTGAAATGTCTGATGTGATGGGTGAAAATTATGTTGTATTTCTATATGATGAATTGTTGCATGATTATCTTTATTTTATGTCAATTATAATGATTCGTGATTACTCACTCTGCCTGCCTTTGGTGATGGTCTATTATGTAATCCTGCATATTGTAACACGGTGGGAGATCTGACTTTTAGTCATGTTGCGGATAGCAAGAGTCGCCACCGACTTTTATTTTATCCAAGTGGAATGGACAAAAGAACAGGAAATACCTATTTTTAAAAGACTTGGGTTCGGGGGGTAGGTTATATAAAGGGAAGGTGTTAGCACCCTTTATATCCATGGTTATCCATGGGCTCTTAGTTACTTAACTCACTTAAATTGTTTTTGAAGAGTGTAGTGTGTGATTAGAAATTTTTCTAAGTATTTTGTAATGATCCTCGTATGGATGTATACAAAGCCTTGTTTTCAAAAATGTTTGAGAAAGTGAGGTGTAAAAAGTATTTTGAAATGTGAGCAAGCAACTAAGAGGTACCTACCCTAGATTAAGTCTTTCATGTTCTTGTATGTTCTTTCAATGGTAAGATTATCCCTATTATTAAGGAATAAGTAGTCATTACCTTGGATGTGTTAAGGGACAGGTGTAGGGTCATCGTATGGTCATAGAAAGCAACTTGAGGGATGTCTTTAGCAATTCGTAGGGACTATCATCATTTATTCGAAGGGACAAGATCATTATTCTGTAGGCAACCTCGAAGGGACTTGATCTTTTAAATTGTAGGGACTATGATGATTTATATTTGAAGGGACTTTGCTTAAGACATCCCTATATTCGAGGGACTTGACCATTTTTAAGGCAACTGAGAGGGGTAACCTAGGAAGTGCAAGATGGCGATCCAAGATCGACTTACGTGTGTGAGTGTTTATATTCAAGTATTTATCTTATTTAAATTAATTTTCTAAATTATTTTTAATAACATTTAGGTTATGCACACCCTAAGATTACTAACCATACAATTAAATATTTACGAAATAAAATAAAGACGGAAAATAAACCTACAAGTATTACATGGCTTTAGCAGATACATAATAATCAAATTAAAATAATAATGATAAATATAATAAGAATAATAAACAATAATCAAATATTAGCAATAACAAAATAATAGCAATAATAATAATGATAATAATAGTGAATAAAGAAATCAAAATTAAAATTTAAAAAGAGAAATTATTTTTAGATTAAATAAATATTAGAACCTTTTTTAGATATTAATTAAGAAAATAAAACCAATTTAATAATAATAAGAAAAATATTAAGTTATTTACATATTAATAAAAATAAAGATTAATATATTAATTAGGGTTTAGAAAAATAAGTTAATTTTTTAGGGTTAGTAGAAAAATTAGGGTTAACATTTTAATTAAGAAAATTAGGGTTAAGAATTTAGGTTTAAAATTTAAATAAGATTTAAATAAGTTATTTACAAAATTATATATAATAAAGATTAATAAAAAAAACTTATTAGAAAGAATAATTAATATTTATTTACAAAAAATATTTTATGATTATAATATATTTAAGTTAAAATTAGGGTTAATAAATTAGTTAATTAGTTAATTAGATAATTAGATAATATAATTAATATAAATAAAAGAAACATAAAAAAAACAAGGTTTTTTAAAAAGAAGGAGGATGCCTGGATTTGAACCCAGGACCTCCCCATTACCAGTCTGATGAATAACCACTGGGTTGCGTGCGCTAGCTGGTAGAGAATCAACAACAATGTATAATATATTCAACCTGCACAATATGATGAAAAAGGCAAAAAATTGGTGGGAGGTGGGATTCGAACCCCAGCCCTTTCAATTTTCAAACACAGCTCTTACCATTCAGCCACATGGGGCGCGTCTGATATCATATTGGCTACTAATTATTATATATTAAACCTGTGAAATACATGAAATAATCATCAAAAAAACACCAAAACCTGGGATCGAACCCAGGACCTTAGTCTCACACGCGCATGACCCTTACCATTTGAGCTACCAGCCTGCTTTGACAATATAACCTAAACAAATCATAATAAAATAAGACAAATATTTCAAATTGAATTTCCGCGCCAAACTTTATCTTCTTCGTTTGAATTTCCTGCGAATTTTCATACGATTCTTCCTGCGAATTTACCTGCGGGTGAATTCAACAGAAGAACCCAGGTTTTTTTAAAACCTTAGAAACACGTAAAATCAGAGCAAATTGACAACAACAAATGATTTCCCATAGCTCATACAATTCAAACACAGTCTTAAAATGTATTTAAATGGTCTAAAGGTGAAGATCCCAATTCGAAGGTCCAAACCCTAGCAATGGTGATACACGGATATGGCCATGAAACTTCAATAAAATCGTCCAAAAATTATATATGTAACCTCACAAACAATAAACCAGAGTCAAATCACATTAATAATGCATGAATAATAGAAATCGAAAAATCAAATTTTCAAGAACAAGAACAATTCGGTTTGAGATTTTTAGCATGATTTTGATGTTAATGATGCTTGAAACATATTCAGGAGACCTCAAGGAATGATTCTACACCTTTAATTCTCTTGTTAATGCCTTGAATCAATGAAACCGAATTTCACTTTTCTTCATTTTTTTGAAACCTCAACTCTCTTACCTTGCCTCTGATTTTCGTCCCCTAGTATTGTGTTAGGTTCATGATCTTATAGTGAAGAGAATTAGGTCAAGAAATTGGTAAATGGTTGGGCTTTTTGGATAACTTGATGGTGAAGAAAGATATGATCTTAAAAGTGAGAAAAATCAAATATTTTCATACTCTTAGAGCCTTGCACGAATTTGGAGTGTATCCAATCAAGTTAAATGGTGTTTATGATCTTCTAGAACAAGAATCAAATCTAAATATTGAGTTTTCATATTTTATTTTGATTTAAATTGATTTTTAATGAATAAAATAAAAATAAATAAAAAATAAACTATAAAAATATGAATAAATGAGAATTGAGTCGTGCATGATGTCATGGTAAAGATTGGATCATAAAATTGCAAGCCCATGTGGAAAGAATTGGTTCTAAGACCCCATTTGCTCAATATACCTCTCAAAAACTTCCCAACTTTGCAAAGGCACAAATCCCTCAATTTTAAGGCTATGAAGGTGTTCTTGGACATTTTGGAAAGCGTAGAGAGTCCTCTAACCAACCTTTTTGGTCTCATGTCCATATCCTTTACCATTTTCAAATTATGCCCTTTGGAAGATGTTGACTTTTTGTTGACTTTTAAAATGACCTATAATGTTTTAGCTCATACCTTCCAAATGAAGCATTTTTGGGCTTGACTTGTGAGAAACAAAGTTGTAGAGAATTAAATTTCCTTCAAAATGAGCTTTGGATAGAAAATTTTTGATGAATCATGTGAAAGTTATGGCTTGTCAAAGTTCAGTTGACTTTTCCTGTGAAAACCCTAATTTAGAAACTCCTGATTATTGATGATCTGAAATCTCCTTGATGAATCAGATCAACCCTTGATAAAATGATTAATTTTACTTCATAAACTTGATGTTGGCAAAAAATCATGAAGTTTGACTTTGGTTTGACCACAGTTGATCTCAGTTTGACTTTTTAACTACTTTGACTGACTTTTGCATATATGATCATCTGACTGAGCAAACCTTTGGAGAAAGCCTTAAAACTTGACATAGGGATTCTTGAAGACATGTAGGATGCTATGAAGCTCACTTGAGGCCTTGGAAGTTCATTTAGCTTGATGAAATTCAAAACCCTAGCTTAGGGTGCATTGCTTAGGAGGATGCTTTGTCTGAGGGAATTGTCAAACTTTCTGATTAATTATGAACCTTGTGAACCTTGTGAACCTCTTGGGACACCTTGGTACACAATATCTTGTCTAGGTGAGGGAAAATTTGGGGGTGCAACAGTTGCCCCTGTTCAATTTTTTGAAACCTAAGGAGTTAGATTGGCTTGTATGCCATTCGTGACTTGGAAGGTTGAAGGGGATTGAACACAAAAGCCCAAAAATTTGCACTCGCCGGTGCGTAAAGTAATACTGCTAATTGGTTGTATATGCTTGAATGGGTTTAAATATGCCACTCAGATAAACTGGAGATGGGCTTATAGATGCCATCCATAATATCAGAAGGTGATAGTATCTTTATGTTGTCACTGGATATCAGTACTAGGTCTTTGTATAGGTCGTCTTTGAATCATTCCTGTAACTTGTTTTGGGTTGAATGTCAGCATTAGATCTTCATATAGATCGTCTCTGCATTATTTTAATTTAAGCATCAGACTCACATCTTCGTGGCGATTTTTTTTCTGAATTGCTTTTGGTAATATCTTGGGCTAAGTACAAAATCTTCATATCGATCATTTATGTACCATCCCACAAATAAACTGCTGCATAGACCATTAGAAATAAATCTTCGTAGCGATTATCTCTTCTGGAAATATCCCGGATTAGGTAATAGATCTTCGTATAGACCATTTACATACCTTCCCAAAGACAAAAACAATATCAGGATTAAATCTTCGTGGCGATTATTCCTGAACTTCTTCTGAAAGAATCTCTTGGATTAAGTGCTAGATCCTCGTATAGATCATTTACAAACTATCCTAAAGATAACTGACCATCAGAAATAAATCTTCGTAACGATTATCTCCTCTGGAAATATCTTGGATTAAGCACTAGATCTTCGTATAGATCATTTATGTACCCTTCCAAGGACAACTTGTATTGATCATCAGAAATGAATCTTCGTAGCGATTATCTCTGAATCAAGTATCAGCACTAGATCTTCGTATAGATCGTCTCTGAACTGTTTCAAGGAGTTGATAGTGTTTATCTGTCTGCAACTATCCTGAAAAGAAAAGGTTAGTTTATGCAAGATTGTTTGATGTATGCATGTATGGCATGATGCAAAAATGTCATATGCATTATGGATGCGTATGCTGTGATACGGTGTAAATGATGTATGTATGAATCATGTAGCCTGAAGTGTCCGGGTATCTCTGCATAACAACTACTGGCTAGGGAAAATAAATCCTGGTTTGTTGCTGAGGAATATGAGGACTTCGTTCCCGTTTTGTTTAATAATATGGTACTTAGAACCTCCCGTTTTCGTTCGTCGTACTTCTTATTGAAGGATTAAGTTCTTGAATATCCTGACTGAGGATAAAAGAGATGGACATAGATCCGGGAGACTTAATTCTTTGGAGGATATGAAACTGCTTGAAGACTTCGTCGAATGGGAAGTATAAGATATTACTGTATGGATATCCGTAATGATTACCCTGTGGGGATGAACCGGCGAAGCTTCGTTGAATCCTACCTTCGTTCGTCCTTAGTAAATACTATTACTGCATTTTATGCATTTCTGGTAAACATCAATCATATTCAAAAACATATATACATTCAAACACAAACAATGGACGTTTCGCTTAAGTAAACAGGGGAAAACTAAACTTGGATTAAAACATGAGACTTTATTTATTTAGAAAGTGGCCTATACACAGGAAAGTTTGTACAAGGAGACATAAATCCTAGTAAGAGGAATTCGTCATAAAAGTTTTACAAAAACAAAGAAAAGAAGCTATGTGAAAAATAATCCTATTGAGTTTCAATTCCACTATTGCCATTATCTTCAAGTATCTCATCCTTTGTTGTCGAGATAGAAATGATTGGATTGATCTTTATCTGTTTGAACTTGATCCAGATAGCACAAATAGTTGGAGTTATATGAGTGATCCAACGAGACATAGTCATACGCTTTAATCCCTAACTTTTTCCTGGATTTCCTTTTCAGGTTTTCAATCCACCGGGATACCCTTTTTTTCCCAAGCCTCCCTTTCGGATTTTCGACTTGCCGGGTGTACAATCTTTTATATATATATATCCCTAATTTTTTCCCGAACCCTTTTGGTTTGCCTGGATGCCCTTATTTTTTCCTAGGCCAGTCAACCTAGCGGGTCTCTTTTTATGCGTAGTATTTTTTTAACTAGGTTTGCGTTTACGGGCTGTGGGAAATCTTCACCATCTATAGTAGTAAGCATCATGGCACCTCCTGAAAATACCCTTTTGACTACAAATGGTCCTTCATATGTAGGAGTCCACTTGCCCCTAGGATCACCCTGTGGTAATATGATATGCTTGATTACCAAGTCTCCAGTCTGATATACCTTTTGCTTAACCTTCTTATTAAAAGCTTTGATCATCCGTTTCTGGTACATCTGACCGTGACAAACAGCTGCCAGCCTTTTCTCATCAATTAAATTTATCTGGTCAAGTTGAGTCTGAATCCACTCATCTTCATCCAAGCCTGCATCCTTCATGATTCTCAAGGAAAGGATCTGAACCTCAATGGGTAGAACTGCTTCCATACCATAGACTAAGGATCTGAACCTCTTGTAGTACGATAACCATGAAGAGCAAATGGGAACATCTCATGCCAATCCTTATACGTAATAGTCATCTTCTGTAGAATCTTCTTGATGTTCTTATTGGCAGCTTCTACTGCACCATTCATCTTTGGACGATATGGAGAAGAATTATGATGCTTAATCTTGAATTGCGTGCATAGGTCAGTAATCATAGTGTTGTTCAGATTAGAGCCATTGTCTGTGATAATCCTTTCAGGGATGTCATACCTACATATGAGATTATTCTTAATGAATCGAGCCACAACATTCTTAGTAACATATGCAAATGAAGCTGCCTCCACCGATTTTGTGAAGTAATCAATGGCAACCAGGATGAAACGATGCCCATTGGAAGCAGTAGGCTTGATCTCACCAATCATATCAATGCCCCACATGGCAAAAGGCCAAGGAGCAGTCAAAACATTCAACGGAACTAGAGGTATATGCACCTTATCAGCATAAATCTGATTTAGAAACTCCTGATTATTGATGATTTGAAATCTCCTTGATGAATCATGATCAACCCTTGATCAAATGATGAATTTTACTTCATAAACTTAATGTTGGCAAAAAATCATGAAGTTTGACTTTGGTTTGACCACAGTTGACCTCAGTTTGACTTTTTAACTGCTTTGACTGACTTTTGCATATATGATCATCTGACTGAGCAAACCTTTGGAGAAAGCCTTGAAACTTGACATAGGGATTCTTGAAGACATGTAGGATGCTATGAAGCTCACTTGAGGCCTTGGAAGTTCATTTAGCTTGATGAAATTCAATACCCTAGCTTAGGGTGCATTGCTTAGGAGGATGCTTTGTCTGAGGGAATTGTCAAACTTTCTGATTAATTGTGAACCTTGTGAACCTCTTGGGACACCTTGGTACACAATGTCTTGTCTAGGTGATGGCAAATTTATGAGTGCAACACATATACTCAAGAATAAGCATGGTGCGTGGATGTAGCTTGAAGTGTTATTTCTTTTGTCATTTATAGAGTTTAGGGTGGTGTCCTGCTCTGTGTCATGTAACATCGGGATGGGAACACTTGAGAACCATTGTGTTCATTTGTTTTACATTTGAGTTAATGATGTTTGAATTAAACTTTGAATTTTCTTCTTTGAATTAATGAAGTTTATGACTTATTATCCGTTGTGTAATAATGTTGTTTTTTATTAATATGAATGCATGTTGTAACCCGTGTTACAGGACAAGACAAAATGATGATGTTTTTTATGTTAGTTTGAGAAGAAATGTGATACCCTTTTGTTGATACTATGATTTAGTGAATAATCATGTATTAAATTATTGTGGGGTAAAAGGTGTTACATGTTGCCTTCTTGAAGTATTTGGATAATAAGGCTTGGAAAGCTATTCTGAGAGGATGGAAACATCATGTCGTTAAGGACAAAGATGGGAATGATACTGCAGAGTTGAAGCCAGAAGAGGACTAGTCTAAAGAAGAAGATGAGCTTGCTTTGGGAAATTCTAAATCCTTTAATGCCATATTCAATGGAATTGACAAAAACACCTTCATATTGATCAATACTTGCATTGTTGCTAAAGATGCTTGGGATATTCTCAAAACTACTCATGAAGGTACCTCCAAAGTCAATATGTCAAGACTTCATCTGCTCACCACAAAATTTGAAAACTTAAGGATGAAAGATGATGAAAGTATTTATGATTTTCATATGAATATCCTTGAAATAGCTAATGCTTCAAGTACTCTTGGAGAACCAATGTTTGAGAAAAGTTGGTGAGAAAAGCTCTCAAATATTTACCTAAGAGATTTGACATCAAGGTCACAACCATAGAAGAAGCTCATGACATTAGTATGATGATATTAGATGAACTTATTGGAATTATTCAAACTTTTGAGATTGGCATAAGTGACAAATATGACAAGAAAAACAAAAATATTGCCTTCTCTTCCAACACTGAAGATGGAGTAGAAGATTGTAATTTTAATACTAAGCAAGGTCTATCTAATGCTATAGTTCTTCTTGGGAGACAATTCAACAAAGTAATGCAAAAGATGGATAGGAAGTCAAGTCCAAATGTCAATAATAACTCATCTGACATCAATAGGTCAAATGATTCTTGTAGAAAGACAATGGCTGAAGAGAACCCCTCTCAAGGAAAAAGGAGTTCAGTGCTATGGTTGTGAAGGTTATGGGAACATCAAATATGAATGCCCCACAAATCTCAAGAATCAGAAAAAAAAAGGGTCTTATTATGGCTTAGTCATATGAAGATACTGAAAGTGAAGTTGAAGAAGAATCTGATAAGAATGATACTGCTCTAATTAGGAGATATTATTCTGATTTCAGTGATGATGAAGTCACATATGATGAGCTAGCTACTTTCTATAGAGAACTATGTCTCAAAAATGAAGAAGTCTAACAACAAGGAGAAGAACAGAAGAAAATCATATCACAACTGGAGAATGAAAAGGAAGAGCACTTGGAAACCATCTCCAAGTTGGAAAATGAGGTAACATTACTAAACTCCCAACTTGATCAAATGACCAAGTCTGTCATAATGTTGAACAGTAGTTCAGAGACTTTAGATGAGATTCTGCAAATTGGGAAGTTATCTGAAGATGTGATTGGTCTATGGTTTGACAAAAGAAAAGAACATGTCTTAAATCTTGCTTCCTCTGAGTTCAAAACAAAGATGTTGCATCAGGTGCCTCAACATCATAAAAGAAGACATGTTGCCTATATAAGAGGAAATTCCCATTAATGGAGGTGCCATTATTATGGAAAGTTTGGTCACTTGAAGCCCTACTATTTCAAACTCTATGTATATCCTAAGCTTGTCCTTTAATGTGTTCTAAATCAAAACATACCTAAGGCCAGAAAACAATGGATTCCTAAGGTTAGTACTAACAACTTGATAGCTCATACCTCTCTCATTATTTCAGCAAAAAATGACTGGTATTTTGACAGTGGATGTTCAAGACATATGACATGAGTCACTAATCTGCCCGTGAATATGAGACCTCATGCTACTAGTTTTGTTACTTTTGGTGATGGAGCCAAAGGTGAAATCAATGGAATTGGATAGTTGGACTGCTGAGGAGTACCTAGACTTGACAAGGTGCTACTTGTAAAAGGGATGGTTGCCAATCTAATCAGCATTAGTCAACTATGTGACCAAGGACTGAAAGTCAATTTCTCCAAATATGAATGTCTTGTTACAGATAGGAAATAAGAATTAATCATGAGGGGAGTCAGATCTAAGGATAATTGTTATCTATGGGCATCTCAAGAATCAAGTTATGTCTCCTCTTTCTTGCTTGCCAAAGAAGATGAAGTTAAACTCTGGCATCAGAAACTTGGACACTTGCATCTGAAAGGCATGAAAAGAATCATATCCATGGAAGCTATCATAGGGATTTCTAAGCTCAAGATTGAAGCAAGAAAAGTTTGTGGAGAATGCCAAATAGGAAAATAGACTAAGATGTCACATCAGAAGATTCAACATCTTACCACTTCAAGAGTCTTAGAACTTTTTCACATGGATTTGATGAGACCTGTGCAGGTAGAAAGTCTTTGTGGAAAGAAATATGCTTATGTTTTAGTGGATGACTATTCAAGATACACTTGGATAAATTTCATAAGAGAAAAGTCAGAAGCTTTTGAAGTTTTTAGAGATCTTTGTCAAAAACTACAAAGAGAGAAGGAAATCAATGTTATTAGAATCAGAAGTGGTCATGGGAAGGAATTTGAGAATGCCAAGTTTGCTGAATTTTGCTCCTCTGAAGGAATTAGTCATGAATTGTCATCTCCCATTACTCCTTATCAAAATGGGATTGTAGAATGCAAGAACATGACTATACAGGAATATGCTAGATCCATGATACATGCAAAACAATTACCTTATCATTTCTGGGATAAAGCAATGAATACTTCATGCTACATTCACAACAAAGTCACCTTGAGGAAAGGTACTTCAGCTACTCTGTATGAATTATGGAAAGGAAGAAAACCTATTGTGAAATACTTCCATGTCTTTGGAAGCAAATGCTACATCCTGGCAGATCGTAAACAAAGAAGAAAGTTAGATCCAAAGAGTGATGAAGGAATATTTCTAGGATACTCTACCAACAATAGATCTTATAGAGTCTACAACTCCAGAGATAAAGTAATGATGGAGTCAATAAATGTTCCTAGATGATGTTGAAACATTCCAGAATGCAACTCCAACAGAAACTGAAGATAGAGGTATTGATGAACAACCCTCTAGTTCTGAGCCTGAAGATAGTCAGACCAACAAAGGTCCCTCTATCAGAATTCAGATAGATCTTCCTAAATACCTAATCATAGGAGAGCTGGATAAATGAGTTACTATAAGATCAAGGGAGATAATCTTTAACTCTTGTTTTGTGTCAAGGATAGAGCCAAAGAATGTTAAGGAAACATTAACTGATGAATTCTGGATCAATGTTATGCAAGAGGAATTAGCTCAATTCCAGAGGAATGAAGTTTGGGATCTTGTCCCAAGGCCTTAAGGATCAAATGTGATAGGTACCAAGTGGATGTACAAGAACAAATCTAATGAACATGGAGTTGTCACAAGGAATAAGGCAAAACTGGTTGCTCAGGGATACACTCAAGTTGAGGGAATTGACTTTGATGAGACCTTTGCTCCTGTTGCCAGGCTTGAATCTATTAGATTACTTCTTGGAGTTGCTTGCTTCTTGAAATTCAAACTATATCAAATGGATGTCAAGAGTGCCTTCTTGCATGGTTACTTGAATGAGGAAGTCTATATGGAACAAACTAGAGGATTCATTGATCATAATTTACCTAATCATGTCGGTCGTCCCCGTCATTGTTTTATCTTCCCGTCATGATTTTCTTTATCTCCCCAGCATGTCGCCCGTCCCCGTCATTGCTTTATCCCCAGCAGTCGTCCTCTGCTCGATGGTCGTCCTCCATAATCATGTTATACTTTCTTTTACAATTTATATCCCTTTTCTTCTTCTCCCCAGTGAGTGCAAATTTTGGACTGTCTTTGGTATTCAACCACAAGTTATCTTGTTTGTCTGTTAATCCAGGCGCTTACATCCGACACAGCTAACTCATGCTTGAATAGGGGCAGCTGTAAACACCCCAAATTTTCCCTCACTAAGTTCACACCATGGCTTATGATCTTTCATATTTGCATTAGCATAAGTATACTATTCTGGGCAGGCCCAATTCCCACAATTGGGCCAGGCAAGCCAGCTCCACGGAACGCTCAACGTCGAGCAACATTAAGAATCTTGGTCTCTACCGACCAAAGTCATACCGACCAAGACGAAGTCTTCCAACGGCTAGTTTTGACTGTTACCTATCTTTAGGGATTCCGCGATCCACACCCAACAGTGTGGACCAATAATCTTCCACTTGGCCCATTATATAAACCCTCTCAGTTGAGAGGGTCAGGTATTCAATTCTCTGACCTTAATTCCTATACTTGCTCACTCTTTGCTCAGTATCTGACTTCAGCATCGGAGTGCCTTGCAGGTACACCCCCTCCTCTCCTCATCAACCGTATTTCAACAACGCTCGAGGCCAGCCATATCAGATCCTGATCTCCAGGTACGATCACATACCATCTCATATTGCATATTTGTTTCATCTGCATGGTTCAAGTTCATCTGCATCTAGGGTTTGTGATCCGAGCAATCCAAGGATCCATATGAGCCACTCCAAAGGCCTCCAAGCATTTCAAGAGGGTCCATGTGTATTCTATAATCATATTATATCTCTCAAAGATCAAGGAAGTCAAGAAATCACAAGAACTGGCAAGGCATGGAAGCAGAGCTAGGGTTTTCACTACACAGATGACCAAAATTAGGGTTTTAGATTCAGAGGCCTTAACTACAAATTTTTGGGTCATTCTTGTTTCTATCATTCTTAATATGTTATAAAGATCATATGTACCAAGTTTGATGAAGAAATTCATTGTGGAAGTCATCTGCTCACTGGGTAACTTCTTGAGCAAGTCAGGGCAAAATCAGGGCATCTGAGGCCCCCAACATGGGAACCAAAGTGGATTTTTCATCAAATTGAAGTTATATGATCTTTATTTGATCATTGAAGTGCTTGGAAGTTCACAAAATTGAAGAAAATTGAGCTAAACCAAAAGTTGCCAAAAATGGAAATGACTTGTAATGGAAACTTTCCATTTTGGGAAAGTTTTTCAACCTCCTCTTTCTCAACCAAAAATGCTTCAAATGAAAAATTGTTGGTCATGAAAGTTGTAGATTGGATCATTCCATTTTCAAAAAGTACAAGAACAAGTTATAATTCATTATAGAACTCAAGTTATGATCTTTCAAAGTTGGCAAAAATCCTATAATTTTCAAGAATACACCAAAGAGGGATTTTTGCAAAACCACTTGCCAAGCCATTTTGTGACCTCTAATACACTTCTATGCATCATACCAACATAGTGCATTGCCTAAAAGTCAGAATTGACCCAAGAATCTCAAGTTTCTATGCCTTGCACATCAAAAAATCACAAAAGGGGGAAAATGAACAAAACTTGCAAAAACTCATACAACCATACCTCCACTTGCTGCAGCACCTCAATTTCAATTCCATGGCTCTCCTTGATCAATGCTGAGGCCAGACATTCCCTTGTACAACCTCTGAACCAGCCCATACTTCAAGTACAAGTTTTATTGACTTTTTGCAAGAGAGCCCATACCAATCACCATAGGCCACAACAACTTCTCTAACCTATCAAAGCTTGTTATGTGGACCAAATGCAGCTCATAACACACATTACGTAAGCCTAACACTTTAGAATCATCAAGCTTCACAAAATCACCCCAAAAGCAAAAACCTTCGAAACTCTCTGTCCAGCCATCAAACTCCAAAACAAACTTCACCATTCATTCAGAAATGATCCATAGAGCATAAACCAACCATCAAAAAAGCCTAAAAACCCCTCTACACAAAACACGATTTCTGGCCAGCAAAAGTGAAAGCTCTCAAACCAGCCATTACAAACTTTTTCCAAGCATCAAAGCTTCATCAAGAGGTCAAGAGGAGTGGGTTTGCACAAGAGAAGAGGTCCAAAAGCTTCAAACTGAGAAAGCTCAAGCTCAGGTAACCTCAAGAACAAATTTTCCAGAAATGTAATTTTAGGTTATAGAAATGTTCCTTATGCTGTGCTGATCATGCTGATACTTTTATTTTTGAAAATGGCTGCGTATTAAGGATTTCATGAACTTCTGAAAGTTTTGACCTAAAAATGTTCTTCTTCGATTCTTCATTTTGATGCATGAAAAATTGTTTTTGTTTCTGGATTAGTGTTCTATGATGTTTAGGGATGAATTATGGAGAGTTTGAGAGCCTGGGGTGGTGTTTTGAGGTAGCTCAGGGGAGGAGCTCGCCGGAGAAGACGATCGTAAGTCTTCTCCTGCCACCTGAGATTAATTAGGGTTTTAATTAGGGTTAGCGTGAGTTTGAATGTGGGCCGTTTGATGTTTGTTTCCCGCGTGTAATGAAAGGCCAGGATTAGCTCATTAAGTTTTAATGATGTTTATTTAATTAATTAATTAGGTTTAATTCAGATTGAACCTCAGCCCTTAGATTGCACGCTGGTCAACCAAATCTCCCCAGTTTGAATCCTGTCCATCAGATTGTCCTACTTTCCTTTAATTTAATTTTTATTTAATTTTTAATCATTTTTCTTGCATAATTAATTTAAAATACTTAAAAAATTCCAAAAAATATTTTCCTACTGAATTTTTAATTCAAATATTTTTCTTCACCCAAAAACATTTTTATTTTTATTTTTTGCATTTAAAAACCATTTTAAAAATATTTAAATGTTTATTTTAATTAATTAATTAAAATACCATTTAGGTTTCTAAAAATCCCCAAAAAATTCACATTGCATCTTAGGACATTTAGAAACATTGTCAAACCATTCATACAAATTTCTTTTTGGTTTTGATTCAACTTTGACATTTTTCTTGAATTTAGGGTTCATAAAAATCCCATTTTTGAACCTTAACTTCAAGAATTCTTTTCTGCCTAACCATGAAGGGTTTGACATTGTTTTTTTTTGCATTGTTCTTCATATGACATGTAATATCTAGCATATTTTTGTCACAAATTTATCTTGCATTTTCCATTTGATTTGCATTTTCCCTCTTAAGGTACCTTAAAACCCTAGATAACTTAGAAAAACCACAACTTTCTTTAGGTTAAGAGTTAGGCCTCCTCCTTTGGGGTGTGATATCATATGGGGTTAGGGTTCCTTTGAGTTCATTTGCAATTTTTTATCTTATGTTTTGCTTCTGTTTTTGACTTTTACATCTCATGTTGCCTTAAAACCCTAATTTCTCATGTTCATTTGCATACATCTTGCATATGCATCCATTCATGAACTTGCCATGACATTTCATGCATTCACATGTCATCTTAGACATCTTAGGACATATTAGAATCATGCTTGATCATTTATTCATTCATTTGCCATGATGTGCATTCATTTCATTCCATGAACTTTCATGAGCTTTCAAACTTCAAAGCATGCATCCTTTGCATTCCATCTCTTGTATGAACATTCATAACACTTGACATGCTTTTGCATCATCTCATAGCACCATTTGCATCATGTATATGCTTCTGGTTTTGGTTTTACCTTTGCATATGTTACATTTTCATTTCATTTCTTTCTTTTATGCTAACCTTTTCAGGTGGTAAGTAACTTGAGAAGTGAATTTGCCTTCACTTCTCACTTCTTTTCTCATTCTTCTTATGCATCATTGCTGAATTTTTATTTGTTTTAGAGTGAGCTTTCTCATTCATGTTCACCATCCGCTTTCTTTCTTCAAGTTACTTATCTTCTTCAGTGAAGTAAGTAACTTGTTTCTTCTGCGTCTCCTCCTTTCATCTGCTTCTTCCATTGGTGGCTTATTTGAAGATCTTTCTCAAGCCTTACAAACCATAGGAACATCCAAGCATGACAATAATTATGGTTTTGATTAGTCCCCCTTTAGCTTTTACCTTTGTGTCTCCTTTGTGTCTCTCTTCTCATCTCATAATCAGAGACTAAACCTTTAAGGTTTTAAGACTTTGTAATTAGGGTTATGCCTGTATCCTTCTCTTAGGATGGAGTGTATAACTTTAATCCTAAGTGTTAAACCCTTAATTTGTTTAAACCTCTTAATTAATCCATCTTAATAATCACTGACATTAACTTGTAACTTGGGCCTTGCATTAGGGTTCTAATTCTTCCTCTATTGGTTAAGAAGGACTAACCCAAGTGTTAATGGACAAGTCCTCTTCAAGTTGTCTTACAAACCATAAAATTCACTTCTTAATTTCACCCTTAATTAAAATCCATTTAATAAAAGGTTTGTTTTGTTATGAGGTTAATCCCTAATCATGGATTAAGTTGAGGTATCTTCCTCAGCTTAAGTGTGCTCATCTATTATCCTTCTATTAGGATGGTGTAATGGTTCCATTAAATCCTTGATTATGGCTTAAACTCATTACTTAACACTAAACAAAAAACTCAAAAACATTTAAATAATCACAAGTAGGTTAATGATCTTAATCCTACATCATCATGGTAATTAAGTTGAGATGTTTATCTCATACTTAAGGTATTCTCATTATCCCTAATCAAAGGGGGGATATGATGAGTTTACTAACCCTTGGTTTAGGATTAAGCTCATTAACTTATGCAAAAACACCAAAAAAACAATAAAAGATTGAAAACACAAAAACAAACAATAATCGTCTCCTTCGGGATTCTTTTCTCATCATCTTCACTCACAAACGAGAACTCGCTTCTTCCGTCTAATGCAAGACAGTTAGCACTCGAGCCAGACGAGTCATACACTTGAGCATAGACAAGCAGGCAGTTCATCAGTCAATTCTTTTTCAGTCTCTTTGAGTCGAACTACGGTGTTCTAACTTCCTCATTGCACGAGAGGATACGTAGGCATAACTTAACTGTTATCGAACAAAAGTCTATGTGTCTTCCCCCTCTTCCAGCATTTTTCCTTTAAGCCTCATTCCTGATCACCTCACTTCACTTTCTTGCACTAACACTTGTATATTCTTTTCCAGCTTTTGCACACAGATAGCACTGACACTACCCCCTTAAACACAATCTTTTAAGCGTGGATCCCGTCGAGTACGACGGACAATCTGGGTGCTAATACCTTCCCAGGTTGTAACCAACCCCCTTTCTCAGTTTCTCTGGTTCGCAACCGTCTTATCCATATTTTCTAGGTTTATGCAGCATTACCTTTCCTTCGGGATAAAAATGCCTAGCTGGCGAATCTATTCATCTTCATTTCATTTCTCCTTTCGCCGACCGTTCGCGTCTGTACCCTATCTGACCGGGTGTCTTTTAGTGGGAGCGACAACCTGCTCCTACTCATCTGAAGTTGTCTAAAGATAAAAAGGGTGTAAATATGGATCAAAGTCTCTACAAAAGTATGAATGGAAGCTTATTTTATCTCACAGCAAGCAGGCCTGAAATTGCATTTGTTGTAGGTGTTTGTGCTAGGTATCAAGCTGATCCTAAAGTGAGTCACATCAACCAAGTGAAAAGAATCTTGAAGTATGTCAATGGTACATATCATTATGGTATGATCTACTCACATGGTTCCAATTCTGAGCTAAGTGGTTATTGTGATGCTGACTGGGCAGGATGTGCTGATGATAGAAAAAGAACATCTGAATGATGCTTCTTTTTGGGAAAAATCTGATATCTTGGTTCAGTAAGAAGCAAAATTGTGTTTCTCTTTCCACAACTGAGGCTGAATACAGAGCCGTTGGAAGAAGTTGTTCTTAGTTGGTTTGGATGAAGCAAATACTGACAGAATACAATGTCTCACAAGATGTCATGACATTGTACTGTGACAATTTGAGTGCTATCAACATTTCCAAGAATCCTATTCAATATAGCAGAACCAATCATATTGATATTCGTCATCATTTCATCATAGAATTGGTTGAAGAAAAGATTGTTGCTTTAGAACATGTAGCCACTGATTTACGACTGGCTGAAACTTTTACTAAAGTTTTGGATGCTAATCATTTTGAAATCCTGATAGGTAAGCTAGGGATTTGCATCAATGATGATCTATATCAATTAAAGCTATGTGGGAAAACTAATCAAGATTTTTCAGTTCTCCTACTGCAATTGTGTTATTTTGTACCTTTTAATGATGAATGGATCAAAAGTGTAAATCCTGATGGTGACATAAAGATCAAGACAAGGAAATACAAATTTGTTGTTGTTGTTTCTCTTACTAAGAATAATTTGAAGAATGTTGTTGGGTCTGGTCATATCTTATGCTATAATATTGAAGATGATGTTGAGAACATTATCCCTGGAGAGAAAGTTGTTGAAAAGAAGACTGATGATGTTGCTTCCAATGCTGATATGAGAAGCTGGTGTGGTATCTCTCTGTTGAGTACTAATCTTGTGTTATGGGGGAGAAGCTATTGGCGTGGTTGTCATATTATGGCTAAAAAGGGGGAGAGTTAGATAAATTATTTCTTCTACTTCTGTGTCTGGTTGAGTAGATAAGAAGGGTTGTTGTTTTGATTGGGTGGTGTGGTACCAGGTGTTCTACTTTGTAAAACCAGAATGTCTTTTCTTATTTCTCCTGCTGCTTTGATCTCTGATGGATGGTTCCTTCTGGTTGTTTGGTGCTGATAATGTTTTTAGCCACAATTTTCCAAAGGGGGAGATTGAAGGTTCTTGGTTTGGCTGCATATGTAGAAAAACATTATCATTTGTCTTGATGTCTTGTAAGATGTCCTTGACATGCTTGAAGATCTTCTAGTGTGCAGGGCTTTTGTGATGTTAGATCAGATGTTGTAACATTTGTCTTGACAGTTCTGAAACTTTCTAAATACAAAAAGTTTTGATTTAATTTTTGTATACTTTTTAGCAGGTATTTGGTCTTTTGATTTAAAGGGAGTGTTTTTGTCAAAAACAGAAGCTGATATACGTTAGTTTTTGGAGATTATTGAAGATCTTTTCTTGCTTGATTCATGTGATCTTTTTGAGGAAGCTTCTTATCAGATCCAGGCCCATTCAAAATACTATATTAATGGATGTTTAACCTAATTACTCTAGACGTAATATTATGTATTGTGTAAAGAAAAGTGATTTTGAGTGTTAGGATTTCTTCTCCATGCGTGTGTTTTATTTGTGAGTCATTCATACATCACCTAGATGTTTAAATTGGACTGATTTTTTAGTTGTAATTTTGTCCACTCTAAGCTTTTAAGCATGAGTGTTTGTTCTTGATCAAATATTTTAAGAAATATCAAGGTGTTGTATTTTGGAAGAGTGATCTTCTGTTTTCTTTGAAAGAATTGGTTGATTATCACAATGTGTGATTGAGGGGGAGTGAGATGGTGATTTCTCATATCTAGATGTTGATCTCTAGGTAGAAGTTGCACTGGGTAGATTCAAGTGAGAAGTTGTAAACTGGAACTGTTTAGACTTTGAATTGTTCTACTAATAGTGGATTTCCTTCCTGGCTTGGTAGCCCCTAGAGTAGGTGTGTTTGCACCGAACTGGGTTAACAATCCATTGTGTTTTTACTTCTTTTCTTTATACTGCTTTTATCTTATTAATACTCAGATAGTAATGTTGTGACATCGCCTTTGACATCATGTATCTAATGCCAGAATTTCACATTATCATGTGGACTTTAGTTTTGTTTTAGTTTGTTTTTTTTCCTATTGTTATTAATGTATGGCCTAAGGAGAAGGAAACAAAGACAATAATAAGAATATTCATACACCTAATACATTAGGGATTTAAGTGAATATGTGGTCTCAAATTCACTTTTATATTATTGTTCTTTGTCTAATGTATCCATCTAACCTAGTTTCAAAGGTTTCTCGAAAGTTTCATCAGTAGTATCAGAGTCAGGCTCAACTTTGTGAAGGAGACAGAGAGATTTTTAATGTTGAATCAAGTACACAAAGAGTCTCACACAATAATGTTATGATGTCTCAAATAATATTTTAAGTACTACATTTGAAGGGATAGTAGATATTGAATACCTTATAAATGAAAAGACTCATTCACCTAATGTCTTAAAGTTTTTGGTGAATATATGGTGTAAAATTCAATTGTATTATTGCTCTTTGTCCAATATTTTGATCCAAATATTATTTATAGGATTCCTCAAAAGTTTGATTTTTATGTGACAAGGGAATTAGAAGTCTAGCATTGTTGAAAAAGTAAAGGTTGTGTAATATATATGTGAGATGACCGATCAAATTAATGTTTTAATGTTTGGGGATTACTTTTCTTACCATAAGCATTGTTTCTCCACCCTAGTGAAAAACAAAAACTATCCATAGAATTTTGAAATGCATCTTCGGGTTCACCTCATTCACAAACAACTCATCATTTTTTTAGGTGAGGCCCTAAGATTATGTCAAAAATTAATACAAAAATGCATCTCTGTATACCTTAGGGAGATGTATCTTTGGACAAGTTTTTAATAAAAAACATGATAGACCATTCTCCTTCTGCATTTTTTTACTCTCTCAACTCACAAACTCTCCAAACTCTCAAAGTCTCTCAACTCACAAACTCTCAAACTTATTCAACTCACGTCTAAGTTTATACCAGCAACATCTCATCGATACATTTTTTCTCTATACATTTTTTATTTATCTATACATTTATAGAAATTGAGTATTAGGTTATGCAATAGGTAATTTAGATATGTTATTTAACTAAGCAATGTGTTTGATAGGTAGTTTAAATGATTAATGAATATTTTTGGATGTTTGATTCAAAGACATTTCTGCCATTTTTGTTATTCACTGAGTTGCAAAATATTATGGAAATTCACTTCAAAATTTGTTCAAAGTTTTGATTTTATAAAATCCGAAATACATTTTTATATTTGTGTGAGCATTGTTTGGTTTTATTTTCATTGTGTTTCATTTGATTAATGGTTGTGTGGTTTAATTAATTATAGGCATTATGACTTATGAACAAAATAGATTGAGGCACGACAGAATTGTGCAACAAGCATCCGTTCAGAGGGAGCGAGCCCGATCATTGCAGGCACTAGTCATTTCTAATTTGGTTGATGTTGAGGCGTTAACTTCTGAGGCTCATGCATCTCATCCTTTGTATTTATGGAGGAGGAAGGTGTCACCTCCTAATGCCTAGGAAGCCCCACCAGTATATGTTGAGGTACCCCAGGCATCCTAGAGGTTTGGAAGAAGCTCGTCTGACTCATCGTTGTTATCTCTATATCTGGAACATGCTTCCAAGAATGTGTGGGATGGAGAGGTAAAATTCAATTGTATTCATTATTTGATACACATTTGTTATAATATTCAATGTTTCCGAAGATGATTTATTTTTTTGAAGACCTGTGATGCTTTAAAATGAATCAACCATGGTCAAAAGATTGTGAGTCTTTCGCAACCTCAGGATCAGTGGTTTCAAGATGTGTTGCGCTTATCCGGACTACGATACATATGCAAGACCAAGTATATTATGATTAACCATGGTATTCTACTCGCGCTCATTGAGAGATGACATTTTGAGACATCCTCTTTTCATCTTCTACATGGTGAGTTGTCTATCACACTGGACGATATTTCATGCATGCTGTATATTCTGATAAGGGGAATAATGTTAGGCCACGTCAGAATTATCAGAGACGAGGCACTGAAAATGATGGTGACATATCTGGGAGCTAACTTGGGACTTACCCTAAAGGACATGGAAGACACCTGAGGGTATCATGCTATGTTTTGATTCTTGGAGATCCTATAAGCACATCAAGTGACAGAGGCAGAGCAAGCCGATGATGATGATGAGCAGGTTATGCAACATAAATCATACCCATTGAGAGCATACATGTTGTACTTGGTTGGAACACCCATTTTTGTGGACAATAGTGCCACTTATGTGGATATGGTTTACCTAAGATGCTTCAGTAACTTAGAATTGATTCATGAGTACAATTAGGGGTCGTTTATTTGGTCTACATGTAATCCAAGTTAGCTTAAAGTTGTATGTGGAAGACAGAACAGGTGACAACTAGTTGCACACTATTGACGATAATGTAATATATTTGCACCCTTTACTGTTTGTATATCATTTTAATAACACTCATGCTACGCCATTACAAAGATTTCATATGTAGAATTTTTAGGCTTGGATCCTTTATCTCACGTACATCTGGTTGGCCATATGTTCCGACCTACATTGAGGATAATACCTATGCTTGGGCATTCAACCCGCTCAGTGGGAATCAAACGACGAAGCCCTTCAGATTGTATCTTGATCGCATGATTACATATGTTATACACTACCAGGCATACATAGATCCTCTTCAGATGTGTCCCTTGGATGACATACCCTTGACTTTGAATTGTTGGCTTGTGGATCATGTATGATGTATTCACATTTTCCTAAGCGCGTCATGCGACAATTTGACTACATGAAATTTGTTCCCAAAAGCCCTCTCAATTTCCAGTCCTCTTGTGACCCTACATACAAGTAGATGTTATGTATGATAATTACCTAAATCATCTACTATCAGATAACACACGAGGTACCCTAACTCCTGGCAACTGGAGTGCTGCATACAACTACCGTCATATTTCAAAGTGTCGCATCATTATATGACGCCTGATATTTTTTAAAATATAAAATTCTTCCATTATTTAAAAAAATTGTAAAATTTGAAATGTTAAAAAAAAGTTTTAAATTTTTTTAACAAAAGAGTTTTTGAATTTTATCATTCACACTAAACGGATGTAAAATTAAAAAAAACAAGTATTTATAATCAAATTTATATTACTTTAATTATATTTAAAAAAGACACTATGCTATAAAAGCCTTTAGACAACGTTTTTTTTGGCATTACACAGCGCTTAAAAGCGCTGCTAAAAGATTAAACAACGTTTTGGTTAATGTCATAAGAGCTATCCAAAGGGGTGCTTTGACTGAAAAAGCATTGTCAAAGCACCGCTTTAGACAGCGCTTTTACAATAGACAACATTTTTGCTTGTATTTTAGACAACGCTTGTATTGTAAAAGCGCTGTCTAAATGGTGCTTTAGACAACATTTTTTTTCCAGACTACCATTAGACAACGTTTTGGTCAAAGCGTTGTCCAAACCCCACTTTAGCCAGCGCTTTTTGTGAAAGCGCTGTCTAAACCTCACCTTAGGAAGTGCTTTTAGTGTAAAGCGTTGTCTAAGGTATACAATTTTTTTTATATAAATTACTTAAAAAAAGCGTTGTTTGTTTTATACAATTTATATGCACCTGTTTTTAAACCACAATTTGCATCAGGTTTTCAACCACAATTTGCACCTGTTTTTCAACCACATTTTGCACCAAAATATCATAAATTGGAGCTTCGAACCAATATATACGCACCAATTTCGCTTATTTATATATATAATTTACATCCAACAATTTATATATACAAAACGATTGATGATACAAATCATTTCATCCAACAAAACATTTTGCTTCAAATCTACATATTACTTATAGAAATGCTAAGCAAAAAACAATGCACATCAATATAACTCTATCTTCTACTTTACACATATAACCTGAAACAACACAAAAAGATTGTAATTCAATTAAAACAAGACATAAACAATGTCTATAGTTACAAAGTTATATATACTCAAAATTCTCATCAATTAAAGTAAGAGTACAATATACCTTATAAAACTCCGAGCTCAATAATGAATTGACATCAACCCTCTTTAATTTCATCCAAATGATCTCTTGAGTAATACGCACACTTGAATTCATCAAAGTACTACATAATAATATAATATAGTTTGATTTAGTTTCAACTATTTAATTATATGAGAAATATGTGTTAACTATTAAAATAACTCATAAGTTAGAAATGCATACATCAGATGGAATCTCTATTCGATCCAAAAAAAGAGTTTCTCTCATAAACCTTAACATGAAATAACCACAATCTATACCATTACGTTACCGATGATACTACACATGAAAAGAAAATATGGATAAATTCTAAGTTTTATCAAGTATCATCATTAATATAATAAAAAATGTGATAATTAATATACCTCCACTCCAATCCATGTAATGTTGATGGCTCTCCTCTTTGGTACTTGGATATCTCTTTTTGCTCGAAAAGCTTGTATAATGCTAATAAAATATAAATGAATATTTAGAACAATTCACATAAATAAATAAATATACACATGAATATTTAGAACAATCTCACTTACGTATCAATCATATTCTTCATATCCGGGTATGTTGTCCAATCATTTCCTAACGAATCCAGATAATACACAACTTCTCTGATAGGATTAATTGTGATTAACAACCAATGTCCACTGTAATATTAAACAAATGTTAGATGGAAACTTTCTACATGACGTCAAAATACAAAAAAAGAAGTTATAATAGATGAATTTAGAATGAAAATATAACCCAATATTAAACGGTAAAAAGAACAACTTTTATTTATCTTTGTTGGCCATAAAGCGGTTGCGTACATACACCATGACATCATCTGGTTTATTTCTAATTAACCCTAAGTTGATACACGCGGGACTTAAGAATGTGAATCTTTGCTCCAATCCACGTGGGCGCATCAATTTATTGTCATACAAAAATCTTAAATAAAAACATCATTAACATTAGACTATTCATTTGAAACATAAAGTAAATAAGTTGTTCAATTAATATAACTAAGTAGATCAGATATACCTCTTGTATGTATTGATAACACTAATACCTAATTCTTCATGACAAAAAACTTGCTCAAATTCCTCATTACCAATTGATTGTTCGTATTGAAAGCCATAAATACCTTCCTCCATAGGTACAAGACGAGTACCTCCTTTCGAAATATTTGTCATTTCTAGAAATGTCTAAAGGCACGACCTATACTTGGAAGTAGGTTTTTTTTCTAGGTGCGGTCTTCTTAGCAGCAATTTTTTGTGTGTGGAAACGTTGCTAATCTCTTTACCATGAAGATATATATCATATAGTTAGTTAGATGAAGTATAAGATCACTAATTTAACATTTTTTCCATGCATAAATACCATATAATTATGATGTACCTCTTTTTTTAAAACAACGGACTCGGTATGTTGTGGAATCCCCATATCTTTTGCTTTGGATTTTGTTGGAGTCTAATTAACATTACCATGTAAAAAATGTACGTAAAAACTTTGAATACTCAAAGGTTCATAATGGTTTTAAGCATACCTTATATCTTACGTGAATGAGGCCTGACGGCCATGGAACAAACAAACCTATTGTATCTCCCACCAATGTTGTATCCGAAACATCGTCAGGATATGGTAATAATGCATCCATCTCTAAATCAATATCAACAAAGACTTTCAAACATCCAGTAGGGAGCGATTTAGTGTGAAGTAATTCTCTCAAAGTGTTATACACTTTTCCCATGCCAACCATTCGATGATGATAAGTAGAGGTGACAAGGGGAAATGCCCTAAAACCAATAATAAATATGACATTGTTAATGTGTATATATGTCAATTAAATAATTTAAGCTAATAATTTAATTTCATAAAAATATATATAATTACCTCTGGAATATTCATTTGAAAGTTACAGTTGATACAATCTTTGTCTGAAGTATCTTTAAAATCTGAAGCGTTATCTCTTTCTTTTTCCTTTCTTAATTCACGAACTTCAGCTTGCAGTGCTTCCAATGTTTGCTGAAGTTATTTATTACTAGGAGCCTTTTGTTTTTTAATATTCAAGGATGTCAGATTGATCCTAAATCCCTTACCCCTCACCCTACCAGAATACTCACGGACATCTAATGCCCAACTAAGTATGCTCCTGGATCATTAGCTTCATTTGGAGATAAAGACTGAGATAGAGCCTCCTGAAAATCAGATGAATATCAAATATTTGTCAAATATTTGTTAATAAAGTTTTGATTTAATTAAATAAATAATGTTATACTTACACATTTCTCAAATACTTGTTGAACATCTTCTTTAACAACTCCATTCTTACCCACACGGGCTTCCTTCCACAAAACATGTGCCAGAAGAGATGTTTCAGAATTATTCTCCTTTTGTAACTACACATTAAGCCAAATAATATGATCAAATATAACTCATGATGAACAAGTATATCATTGCAATTCATAGATACTTACCATAGATTGTTCTAAGCGTCCATATCCAGCACGTCCTTTTCTGTATGGATACGCGGGACTTGATGCTCTTTCCTGATTTGGTTCACTTAGACTTTGAAATTCTGGGATTTTTCGTTTGGATTTAAATGTATCCCATTATTTTTGTGAAATCAAACTACCATATTTATATGGAAGCTCTGCATCAACAAACTTACCTTCTGCATCCCTAAGAAACTTGGTTGATAAAAATGTTCTAAACCCTCTTAGTAGTATTCCGGCCAATTTGAGACAAAAAGGTCTTCTATCATCACCAATGTTGAAACACCTCTAATAAAAACATACACATTGTGTGTTAGTACAAGTAATTTAAAAGACATAATTAGTTGGCATAATTAAATACATAATTATGGTACCTTTATCTCAGTCCAAATTTTTTCTTTAGCTTCGTTCAACTGTTTATTTCTCCAATCATCACAAGTAATTGGAACCTCATTCCTTACAAGTGCACCAATAAAACTTGTCAACGTATAACTGTTAGGCTCAATAAGAAGGCCTTGTGGGATCTAATGCACATCTAATATGATGCCTCAATCTCTATCATGAATCATTTTCTTCATACTTGTTATTCCTCTTTTAATTTCCTCTTCCGCATTAGCTAACTTCTCACCTCCATCATGAATAGAATCATCATGTGGGTAATCCTCATTAGTAGCCATCTAACCTGTAATAAAGAAAACAAGGAGATCAAATATAAATTATGATGAAAGTACTTGTCTAAGCTATAAATTATGATACCAAATGATATATAAAATGAAAAATAAAGAAGAGCATATAAATTTATTGAAAATGACATAATATATAAAATTTTATTATATTACCTCTTTCACTAACATCTCTTTCTTTTCTTTATTGGAATATGAATTACTTGTTTCTTAGTAATGTGGACGGATGAATTGATCCAAATTCCCTCGTTATGATCATTTCTGATATATATAACTCATACGCTATAAGATCCTCATCTTAACCATTTCTATTATACAACTCATTCCGTCTAATGAATGACTCATTCTCAACATCAATATCACATTGATCTACACCGCTATCATCAACCACTTTGTTAGATAAAAGTACTATAGATAATTTTGTACTCGTCAGGTCAGTGACATATAACACTTGTTTAGCTTGAGATGCTATAATAAAAGGCTCATTTGTGTACCCCACCCTATTAAGATCCACTTGAAAAAAACATGATTTATTCATTCGTATGCCACTACTATTTACCCACTTGCAACCAAAGATAGGAATCTGAAACTTCTCGTAATCAAACACCCAAATCTGCTCAATAACTCCAAAATATGACAGATTTGCATATTTTGGGTTTAAGTCATTCATACTTGATATGTGCATTGCTTCAACTAGCACGGTGAAACCACTATTTTCTATAGTACTTTTATCATCTTGCTCTTTGGTATCAAATGTGTATCCATTAATTGTGTATGCGCTATGAGAAAACACATGCAAACTTGGACCATATGCCAAACATCTCAACCTTTCGATTACTGAAGTTGGATCTGAAGAGCGTTTCGAATAAATATGATCCTTTAACCATTGTATAAACCTTTGATTGTGCTCTCGTACTATCTTATTTTCATTTTTGTTCTGATTTAACCTTCAGAGTACATCCTTGTGTATTTCAACATATGGCTCAACTTCATTATCATTGTGCAGAACATACAAATTCACTTGATCCCGTTCATCCCTTGATATTGTCACAATTTTATTTCCAATTAATTTTTTACCTTCCTTTTTTTTCGAAAATATGAGTTTTGGGGAGTCCAATCGATTGAACATTGGACAAATATTCAGTACAAAACTCAAGTGTTTCTTCAACAATGTATCGTTCAACAATACAACCCTTTGGTCGACTTCGGGTTTTCACGTACTCTTTTAATATTTTCATATAACGTTCAGCAGGGTACATCCATCTCAGATAAGCTGGTTCACACAGTTGTGTCTCTTTCACAAGATGAACAACTAGATGTACCATTATGTCAAAAAAAGAGGGAGGAAAATACATTTCAAGCTCATACAAGGTAATAACTATTTCTTTTGGTAGTATTGGTAAGATCTCAGGATCGATCACCTTGCTACAAATTGACCTAAGGAAAAAACACAATTTAGTTATGGAGCTGCTTACTTTTTCTGGCAAAATAAAATGTATACCTATTGGTAGAAAATGTTTCATTATAACATGGCAATCATGTGTCTTTAAACTCTTCAACTTGAGGTCTTTCATAGACACAAGTCTTCTAATATCTAAAGAGTATCCTTCTGGAACTTTAACTTCACTCATAAACTTACTCAATATTTTTTTCTCCTTTTTAGAAGAGTAAAAGCAACAGGTGGTAGATATGTTCGTCTTCCTTTCTTCACGGGTGCTAATTCAGTTCGTATTCCCATTTTTAACATGTTCTCCCTTGCTGTAAGGCCATCCTTAGACTTTCCTTTTATATTGAGTAACATAGCAATAACACTTTCAAATACATTTTTTTCAATATGCATAACATCGAGAAAATGTCTCATGTATAAAGACTTCCAATATGGCAATTCAAAAAATATCGACCTCTTATTCCACCCACCTTTGACAACCTTATGTGCAAAAGGCTTGCCAAACTGAGTATACACATCTTTCACCTTTTCAAAAACATAGTCACCTGACAATGCAGGTGGAGCTTTATGATGTTTGGTGTCTCCATTGAATTCTTTTCTCTACCCACGGTAGTGATGTTTAGAATTTAAGAATATACGATGACCGAGAAACACATTCTTCTTACAAATTTCCAATCGTGTCGTATCAGTTCCATCTTCACAAACAAGACACGTACGTTGACCTTTAATGTTATACCCAGATAGATTCTCGTATGCTGGAAAATCATTAATTGTGCCAAACACATCGCCCTCAAATTGAAACTTTCTTTCCTATATCCATCATAAACCTCCACACTATTCTCCCACAAAATCTTTAAATTTTCATCAAAGGAGTCAAGTATACGTCTATGTCATTCCCTGGTTGTTTAGGCCCAAATATTAACATAGATAACATCATGTACTTACGCTTCATACATAGCCATTGATGTAGGTTATAAATCATAAGAATCACAGGCCATGTGGTATGTGAGATACTTTGAAGATCGTGCGGGTTCATTCCATCAGTAGATAATGCCAAGCGAATGTTTCTTGCTTCTTCTCCAAAGTCAGGATAATCATTATCAATTTTTTACCATTATGGTGAATCAGCCGAATGTCAATACTTTCCATCAATAATTATTTAATCTGCATTCCAAGTCAGGTGTCTTGCATCAGTTTCACTACGAAACATGCGCCTAAATCTCGGAATTATAGGAAAATACCATAAGACTTTTGCTGGAGATAATTTTTTCTTATATCGAGACAAACTGCATTTAGGGCACTCAGTTAACGATGCATATTTGTTTCGAAACAAAACGCAATTGTTTGGACAAACATGTATCTTATCACAACTCATGCCAATATAACATAACATTTTTTGGCCTCATAGGTTCGATTAGGAAGAACATTATCCTCTGGTAGCATTTATCTTATAAGGGCCAACAACTTTGTGAAACTTTTATCCGAACATCCATTGTCCGCCTTTAAGTTGTAAAACTTTAATACCGCAAACAGTCTTATGAATTTAGTGCAACCTTTATACAACGGTTTCTCTGCATCGCTTACCAACCTCTCAAACATTTTGGGACAATCATGAAGATCTTCTTCAAGTGCTTCTATAATCTTTTCGAATCGATCACAATCGTTTATTTTCGTGTCTTTGTCGTCTGAAGCATAGGTCGTATTTCTTTCCCCCATCGGTTCAACATTCTTATTAATTTTCTCACCATGAAATATCCAACACTTATAACTTCGATCAATTCCATGCATCAATAAATGCGATTTCAATCCATCTACATCAACCTTACCCACATAACAATAACCCAAGCAAGGATATTTCATTCGACTGGGGTCTTCAACGTGTTGAATAGCAAACTTAACGAATTCCAATACCCCTTTCTCGTACTCTTTGGACAATCGATCGACTGACATCCATTTTTTATCCATGATTTTTCTACTTATTAAGGTAAACAAAAACACTACTATAATTATTCACGCAACTATTTCAAAAGATCATAAAAGAAGATTTTCCTAAGAAAAACACTTTCGCGTAACAGAAAAAAGATTAATACAAACTTTTATTTCATGTATCGTCTACTATATGAAGATTTGAGTGCAAGAATAAAATACCTTTCTCGTAGTAGCACTTGGTTCAAAACAAATTCTCCTCAAACAACTATCTGAAAAGAACAATCACAATTGAAAGCAATCAATATCAACTTCAAAACTAAAACCATGAAGACGTTAGTAACACGATTGATTAAAGCAGGAATAACCAAAATAATAAAATTTAATAACGAAACTAAAATAATGCAATAAGAGTTTTTATTATTATAAATAAAACCAAGAAATGTAAAATGTCTAAACTTAATATGAACTTTTATAATGCCATTTATTTTTTTGGAAATCATTTTTATCCAACTATTCAGAACAACCGAGCACTACATTTTATCACTTTACTATATCCTAGTAGGTATACTTTGTTTGTATCTGAAAAAAATTCTCTGGATCAACCTTTGTTTTCACATTCACTAATCTTTTAAAATTTCCTTTGAAATAACTATTTCCGTAAGTTCTAGCAATGTCAATTTTCATTGTATTACTTGTATGATTGGCACCTATATCAGCATCCCTATAGTTCAAGAATGCCTCCCTCGGAGAATTCAGACATAAGGTTTCATGAATTCATGAACTTAATTTGAAAATTTCAAATGTATTTCAATATCCCCAAGAGATCCATTAACCCAATTATGATAATACCCATTCATGAACAAATTCCCTGCTCTATGGGGAAACGATGTGTCTGATGGCAATATCTCCTTCATTCTTCCACCATAAGGATTCCATTGCATAAACACAATATCTTTGCCTTTAATCATCAATTTCCATATAGATTATATTGTTTCCTTTGGAATTGGTTTCTTCACGTAATCTGATTTACCTTTGAAATATAATCTTTCATATTCTTTTAGTTCATTCAATAATTATTCAAGTGGAGTACCAAGGCATTGAAATGCAATCACTTTTCTTCAAACCTAATTCAGGGAAACTATTACTCACCAAAGATAAAAGCCTTTCAACTGTCCCCAAAAATTGACCAATGAAACTAACTTGCACTGTCTTTTTTACCGATTTTACCAATTGGAACAACATTATTTTGCACTCTAATGAAAAGGTCTTTATCTAATTTTGGTGCAATTGATTGCCATTTGAAAAAAATGTCGGTTGCACCTTCATCCATCTTTCTTTTCACTTTGAAAACTGTAACTTGTGCAGGATACATGAACCAATTTCATATATCAGGTAACTAATTCTAAAGGTCTCATCCTAACTCATTCGAATCTCAACTCCTAAACACTTCTAACAGACCCTAACCATTTATCCCAAAGTCAGTACCAAGCTACATTCATGAGTAGAACCACTATTTATCATCTCTAACGTTAACCCTAACAGAAAAGAAAAAATCTTACCGAAACAGTGGAGAATGGTGGAGTACGGTGGAGGACGGTGGAGGACAATGGAGGAAGGACGACGACGATATTGTAACCAAGACGGTGGAGGACGATGACGAGAGTTGTTCTTCGTTCGTCGTTCGCAGTTCGCGGTAGAGAGGGAAATAATAGAGATATAACAAATAGAATACTAATACTATTCAATTTTTTATTTTAATTAATAAGACCTTAGATAGCGCTTTTGAGAAAAACGCTTCCTAATATAGGCCTTTAGCAGCGCTTTTGACAAGCGCTGACTAATATGAGTCTTTAGTAGTGCTTTTGAGATTATTTTTTTAAAAAAATTATATGACTCTAGACAGTACTTTTGAGAAAAGCGCTGGCTAATATATGCCTTTAGCAGTACTTCCCAAAAGCGCTAGCTAATGTGGTCCTTTATCAGCGTTTTTCAAAAAGTGTTGTCTAAGGTAGGCTTTTTAGTAGTGTTTTACTCTTTTTCGTATACAGTTTCCGTGTTTTATTTTTTATTTAACTTATAGCAATGCTTTTGCATAAAAGCGTTGTCCAAGATGCGCTAGTAAAAGTCGTTTTTGGATAGTGAGAGTATACATTTTTAAAACTTTATTATTTTTAAAACTTTATTATTTAATTTTATGATTCATGTTTTATAACATGGATTTTTTTCTATTCTTACTTGTTTATTTTACTTTTATTTTATTTCTATTTTAACTTTCCTGCTATGAACATAGAAATATATATAACATGTAACATTAAGCCTGAAACATATTAGTCCGTCTCCATAGAAATAGAAATAGGTTGTTGCGGCTCCATGACTCACACTTAAGGATAATTAGAGGAGATAAGGCAAACATGTCTATTTCATTTAGATCTGTCTCGTAAAAATCCATAAAATAATGGAACAGAACAAGACATATATATTTGAGAGCGGGACAAGACATATATATTTGAGCGTACGAGTCTAAATCTTGCCCCGTCCCGCATAAAAATGAGAGTAGGCGGACATTAATTCTTTTATACTTAAAAATTACAAAATTGTATGTAAAATTCGTGTCCCAAAAAAAAACAGGGTGGAGTATAGCAAACACATTAAAGGATACATGTCTACAACTTTGATCCGTCCCACACAAAAATGCAAATAAAATAGACAAGTCTGACGGACCGGACTCGTTTTACCACCCATAGGAATAACAAAAGAGAATGTTTATTCGCAAAAATACTTGGCCGACATAGTTGAGGTTGTGAATCTAAAATATTGATTCTCCTGCAAGAAAAATAAATAAATGCATGTGGGCGGATAAACGGACATTACACTTTTAAAATTTAAAATTATAAAAAAAAACTATGGTACTTCATTTTTTTCTCATCATTCAATTTTAATAAAATTAAAATTTATAGTTTTCTTAAATATCAATAAAATATATTTACATATTTTAATATCTTTATTATTGTATCTTATAATTAATTTTTATTTTTCAAAACTTTTATAATGATATTTTGTTAGGAATCTAAAAAGTAAATAAATTAAAAAGTTAAAAGATGATACTTAAAAAGAGAGAATAATTATTTATTCATATCTTTTATAAAATTAAAATAAAAAACTCTTATTTTTATTAGCATACTTATATATATATATATATATATATATATATATATATATATATATATATATATATATATATATATATATATATATATATATATATATATATATATATATATATATTATGTATCAGTACCCGCACATCAGGTATCGTAGAATACCTATGATCATATATTGTACCATACCTATGTTTCATGGATATTAAGATGATACTAGTAGAAGACTTGTGCGTCTGCACGGGAAAACTTATTTATTTTTCATTCATTCAATTAATATAAAATAAAATAAAATGAAAAACAAAATATTTTATATAACTAATACTAAATAATAATATCAACAATGAATCATCTTATGATGTTATGCTTTACATAATATAACAAAATAATCAAATCAGTGTCATTTTTTGAAATTATACGTCTCAAAAAATTAATACCCTTTTGCTTAATTAAGTGCTAATTTTTCAATTTTTTTTACATAAATCAATAGAAAGTAAATAACACTAACATTTTATTTCATATATACACAAATTTGTGTTAATAGACAAATATAATATTATACACTAAATAAAATAAGACAATAAGTGATTAATCACAGATTATTACTACTTTATATATTCATTGGTTTATTAAATAGTAGTAAAGTTCCTGGATTTACTTTGTGTTCACACCTCTTCTTGTTTTCCTGATTATGCCTATGCAATCAATTCATAGCTTAAACTCATCAAGCAAAACGGATGTTTCAAGTCATATTAGATCTTATTGTTCCTTCTTAACAACTTATTTGTCTTTATGAAAGTTCATTTCCTTTTATATTTCCATATTATCAATATCATGCTACATTTGCACAAGTATCAATTCAAAACTTTCTAAATCAAACATATTCATTCATTTGGATGATTCATAAGCTGCAGAATGAAAAGAAACAGTCCCAGTGTGAACTTGTTAGCATCCTAAGTAGTAGAAATCATGTCAATAACAAAATCAATAAAAAGGCATATATCCCTCAACCTGTTAGCTTTCTCTCTATATTTTCTTCAATAGCCTAAAACTATGCAGAGCATATAATAAGAAGATGAACTGCATGTCTACCATTGGTTGTTGATTACATGTATAGTGACCTCAAAGCCACATTTCCATGGGAAAAGTAACACATCAGAATTCATTCGTATAGCCAAATCATCACAAGGTAAATTGAAAGTTTGAAACATACAAACATTATCATGTCACAACTATGCATTTATTAAGAAACATGACACACAAAAGGCAAAGCAAACCACAAATACAACTCATAAATCTCATAACTTTAATTCTAAAGCCCTAAATCTCAAATATCATATTGAAAGAAACCATAATAATATATAAAACAGGTAATTTGAGTTGTTGATTATGAAAGATGGAAAAAATCAAAATTGTAGAATAATAAATGAGAGTAGAGAAGAGATTACCAAGTATTTGCTTTTACTTATTCTTCACTTGAAATCAAAACCACAACCCAGAAAAATATCTACATCTTCTTCTTGGCTTGAAATCGAAAAATGGGCTAGTAAATCGAAAAATCGAAAACATATTGTTGACAAGAAACACTGAAATTATGCAGATCAAAGATTGAAGAAAATACCAGCTTGAAAGAAGAGATTAACTTACACAAAATGGAATAAAAGTTTTCAGCTTTGACATAATATCAACTTCTAATAGGTCACGAAAAGTGAAAATAGAGATTTCGTGAGTAACAGGAAAAAAACGTAGAATAAAAGTTTTCAACTTTGACATGAAAAATAGAATTTGTTGTATAAAAAAACATGATAATGCCGGGTAACGATGTTGATAACAAAAAAATAATCTTCAGAAAACAAGATTTCTTGTGTTCGGATTATTTGATTCTTAAGTAAAATATGTTGATCCATCAATCGTATTTAAGATAAGCATTCAATCAGATATATAACCTTATATGAAGAATCTATCTTTTCAATTGATTCCGCCAAATCAGTAACTTGCTCAAATGTAGTTCATATGGCTACAGTTCAGTATCCTCTCAATATCATCAACTGATATGAGACTGAAATTATAAGTGGATTCACCTCAGGTGTTTTCAACATACAACAATGGATCTTTATCTGACATTGTTAAGTGTTTGATATCCATCAATAATAGAACCATGCTCTAATACCAATTGAAGGTGTGAGAAAAACACAAGAAAATGGGGATTGAATTGAGGTTTTCACTCTATACTGCTTTTCGCACTTTGAGTTGCGTCAAGCTATGTTATAAATGCATTGCGGAAGCATAATTAAAGTAAAACATAAAGCTAGTCCAGTCCACCCGCCAAGGTGACTTCACCTTAAACAATGACTTAATCCACTACAACCAAGATCTATGATTACAATCGCACAACATCACTATCACTAACTCATCTCCACTCACAGCTAGACCGTTTAGGGATCTCGTAGGATATAACGTCTACTTGAGGAGGAACCTGCGTGGCGACCTGCCGTGACTAACTGCACAGAACCTTTGTGACTTCAATGAATCATTCAGGGATCCTTCTGGATATAACATTCACTGACCAAGCAGAACCTCATCGGGATTTCATCTCAACTCAAAGCTAGACCATTCAGGGATCCTACCAGATATAATGTCTACTTGAGGAGTCTCAACTCACAATTGAACCATTCATGGATACCATCAGGATATAACGTCCAATTAAGGTAAAATAGTTCATTAGGTAGAATTGTCATATCAGAGCTAACTGGGGTGCTTCTTTGCAAACATATACTCCTCTGTTTAAGTACAAAGTAACTCTTCAGAGTTACAGGAAGATGAGCATTCTGCTCCTTGTAAACTACATGATTCTAAGATGTTCATAATATTACAATTCAAATTGCATCTTCAGAATTCTTCATCTTCATTGATAAGCAAGCTACGAGTGATGACTCGATTCCGTATAGGTTATTTCGACTCATTTCATGCATGTTTTGTCGTATTTTTATCGACTCTTTATTGTTTTTCGTATTAATTCACTTATGCTCTGTTCACTTTATGTTTTTAGGACGCAAACAAGTTGGATCAAAGAAAAGAGCAAGAAACCATGGCAAACCAGCTGAGAAAGGAAGAAAATTGCATCATTCTTCCTTCTCTAGCTGAATGGTGTCTGCCATTCCTTCAAGGGGACTATGTGGCGTTCACCATTTGCCCTAAAGTATAAATTTTGTCAGCAGCCCAATGGTGTTCACCATTGGTTGCGGGAACAGTATTTCAGAGGCAGTTTTATAGCAGTTTGGCCCGTTTGAATTCAAATTTCTCAACCATTTTGGAGCCAACTTTTGTCTATAAATAGAAGACCCCAATCCTGCATTTTATACGATCAATACCCTACGAAAGCTCTGCCAAAAATCTTACCGAACTAGAAAATTACTTAGCCATAATGTTAATTGCTCACACTGAGTGATTAACTCATAGTTTTTATCGTTCTTTTCTGTTTCCGTGCTGTATTGAATCATTTCACAATTTAATACAAGTTTTATTTTCATTTACTTCATGTTATACTTTAATGCATTATCGCTTTCTTTAATTTTCTTCGTATTTACTTTGTTGTACTTTATATGTTCATGTTATAAGCATTTTTCATAAATAAATAAAAAAACTTAAAACAAAATTTTCTTAAAATCAAATCAGTATGTATGTTTATGAATTCATTAACTTAAATATGTTAACATTAAAATCAACCATGTTAGGCTAGATTTGTATGAGCCCGTAGTTTGAGGATCGTCATCTCGAAGTGACTCCGTAGGATAACCGAAACACTTTACATGCTTGAAATTTCTGGTTTTATGTTCTAAGTTGAATTTAGGTAGTCTAGTCGCGACGGCGAGAGGCTTCTTAACAACATTTAGTCATGACAGTGAGAAATGCACTAAGACGAGTCCAACAGAGCGAAAGTTTGAGGTACGCGTCAAATAGTAGAAGGACACTGGAACCTAAACACATCGATAGCACTTTAGGTATTTCTTTTCGATATTATCCGTCTTCAAAAAGACATCCCTTAATACCGAGCGAGCGGGAGCAAAATCTTGGGGTTATCGGACGTGGCTCGGTTAATAGCGCGAGAGTGTGAGATCAAACCTTTAGATTGGTATTTTCGTCAAAACAACTTCAGCATTCACTTCAGCCCCAAATCCTATAGAGTCCCTAAGAACCCCGGAAATCATTCTACGGTCTTCTTTCCTCTATTTGTTTCAAACTCGTTTCTTAATTATTTATTTATCGCTTTTTCCCGTGACAACCTTTAGCCTTAGCCTTACACCGCAATCATAGGACACTCCCTATTGACTATCAATCCCTGTGGGTTCGACAATCTTTTAAAACTACATGATACCATGTATGCTTGAAGTATCAATCCGACCAAACACATAAAGTCGTGATCAACGAGCAACAACTCCTTGCTTCTAATCTTCAATGAGCTCCAAGATGATGTAGTTGGTGTTGATTGATGACTTGTTTTCTTCTTTTTCATCTTTAGTTCATCAATGTCTGATCGTTGTTGTTGTAGATGTTGATCTTGATGTAGCAACAAGAACTCAGACTCTCAAATTGTTGTATTGTTGTTATGAACATGAATGTGTAACAACTGAGGTATCAACACTTAATTAAATGGTTGTCTTCAAAATTACTTCACATAGAAGCATTTCAATTTAAGGATCAACAACCAGGTTGAGTTCCTATTTATAATCAATAACACTCAAAAGTGTGATTATTCATTTGAACCAAATATGAATCAACAACATCAATGCATGTGGTTGTGTTTCCTTTAGGAACCAACAACCTTGGTTTTGCTTCCACTGGGAGCCAACAAAATTGGTTGTGCTTCCCTTCAGAGCTAACAACATCACAAAACATGTGAAGTTTTCCTTTTATAGACAAACATAAAAGAGACGTTATAGCCCAATTTGGCTACTAAGGAATTCGTTACACAAAGAATCAAATAGTACAACCACGTATTGTCATTTTGCCAAATTCAAAGATAGTGGAGAGGTAGTGAGATAAATCATTATCGTACTGTGTATTATCCTTGCCAACGGTAACATTGTCATCTGAACTTCAGAAGCTTCTGATTATAAATCAATGAATTAAACATGAGTTAGGGACAATGATACTTGGGTATTCAAAGAACCTAAGTCTTTAGTCTTCAGAACTTGTTCATATAGAACTATGTTCTTCAAGACTTCAACACTTGGCTTGAAACCCTTGGTCTTCAGAACTTCAAGTCTTAGAGTCTTCATAACTTTGTTCACATAGAATAGTGTCTTCAGCACTTGGTTCTTTAGAACCATTCTTTAGAACTTTAATTCTTAGAGTCTTCAGAACTTTGTTCACATAAAACATTGTCTTCAAAGTCTTTAGAACTTAGTTCTTCAGAATATTAATCTTCAGAACTCGTAAGTCTTCATAATCTTTTAGTCACTTGGTCTTCAGAACTTCAAGTGATCAGAGTCTTCAGAACTTTGTTCTTCAAAAGATTAATTTCAGAAGCTTCGTTTCGCTATCTGATCAGAACCACGTTCAAGTGTTTTTGAGTTATTTAGAGATGAGAAAGAAGACTCAAGTTAAAGAAGGGAAACACTAAGGGAAACTAAGACTCACCCTATGTTATTATTTAATGGAGGTCCTAGGGGTTAAGTGTGGTATTCTAATTCTAAAATAAGAGGGAAGAAGAACAAGTTCTAATTCACTTCAAGGATTGGATGAGATTAGAACTCAAAGGGGATGGAAGGAATGCAATGTCAAAGAAGAAGATGATTTTCTCAATCACATAAGAGAGATCATTTAAAAGAGGAGAGAGAGTAGTGGTATGAGTATGGATAAGCATCCACATACTCACTTACTTACCATATCCCTTACACAAAAAGTTAGCAAAACAATGCACAAGTAAAGAAATAAGAGAGGAGGACAAAGAAAGGTCTAAGGCTAAAAGACCCTACCAAACGGATAAAGATCCGTAGCTACGTAAGCGCTTTAAATAAAAGCACAAAATCACCTATGATTAATAAGCAAATAAGTTAGTAATGCATTAATGTTAACAAAATGAAATGCATTAAACCCTTTTTGTGGCATTCCTCTTTTTGGTGTAGCTTGCACACATAAACCAACCATATTGGAAATAACAAGGAGGTAAGTGCATTAAAGTGAAATTAAACCATAATATCTAAATACATTTGAGGTACCTTATCTAAGGTAAAATACTTGAAATAAAGGGATAAACACAATTCACATTCTAACTATGAAGTTAAACTAAACTACTTTGAAATTAGAAGTAAACTTGTAAAATGAAACACCCAAATGAAGTAAGCATGGGTATGGAACTTGAGAATTAATAAAAGTCAGAATTAAATCAAGTTTGGAATGTGTAAAATAACATATCAATAACCTATCATGACCAGAGAAAACTAAACTTAGTTCACTAAGGCAATACAAAATGGTTAGAAGTGAAACTAATTTCTAAGGATGCATAACTTGCAAAGTAGGTAAAGGATGAACAAGATAAGTGTAAAAAACCATGAAAATGACAAGTTATAGTAGCTAAATGATGTATATTACTTATTTGAATTCAATTAAATCATCACACAAACTTTGGAGCAAAACTAGGTATGCATTTATTAAATGGAGCATAACGAAGTCATCTTACTTCTACTAAGTCACATGAGTGCAAGTAAGCAAAGACATACAACCTAAGTCTATGTTAGATATTATAGAACAAATTTGTTAAGTTGAAGTTAGTAGAATAAATTATAGGTCAATGACATTTTGTTTCTTAATGAACAAGCAAACAAGTTAAAAGTTAACCTAATCGTACTTTTAAAAGCTTATACAAGTTAGTATGCATGAACAACTTTAGATGGCATGTGAAATTGCTAATTTAAGTCTAAATTCAGTGGCCAATGATGAATGAATGATGTGAATTAAAATTGGTATGAAATGATCATGTAATTGTGTTATGAGTCATGGATATTAATGCATCACATACACAAAGAAAGCACAAAGAAAGTAGTCAACTTAAAGTCAAGAAAACACAAATAATGGATGACTTGTAATCCTCTTTTTATGACCTATAAGTAACCTATAATCATCACCTAAAGTGGCCTCAAAGTGTTCCAAAAAAATGTCATAAATGTCTCCTTACAATCTCATGTACAAGTTAAAGCATTCTAAAATAAGACCTATAATCCAAAAGGAAAAGAAAATCGTAAAGAGATAAGAAAAATTATTAAACCCGGACCGATAATTCACAAGACCATAAATGAACCATACACAAAACCTTTGCATCAAAAGATCAATTAACATGCACAAAATGATCACACATCACTCAAAAGATCAATTTACAAGTCATTCTAATTACCAATTCCAATGGCCATGAAGGAAGGACCTAAAAATGCACAATTATCTTTAAGATATATGAAATGATGTTACCAAATATCATTAAAAAAATCAGAAGGAAACTAGGTCAATTAAAATGTTTTCGGTGCCTTGGTTAAGAAGGAAATATAAAAAATGGCATGGAAAGAAAATACCTCAAAAAATAGTAAAATAAAAGAATACTGAAAATAAAATTTGTGAAAATTTTATTTGAGGTATTTTCAGGTTCCATGAATTTTTTTTTCCTGATTTTTAGAAGTTTTTTGGTATTTAAAAAAAATCATTTTCAAAAGGGTATGAAAAAGAAATTAAATTTGAGAAAGAAAATGCAAGGGGGGTGTGGATAAAGTAAAAAACAGTTCAAAAGTGATGGGTCTTAAAATATGGGGGTGCAAAAAGGAAGGGTGGTAAGTTCCACAAGCATTATGGTTTGAGGGTTTATATGGTATGCACTAGTCAAAATTGTTGACTAATCATGACCGCGTGATTCAAGACTTTGGATGATGTGGAAAAGTAATTGCATCGTGTGGCTTAGGAGGCGCAATCTCATGATATCGTTATGTAGGCATACACATGTGATCATGCTCCCTATTTCTCTATGTTATTATTATTCTATGCAAACATGCACTTACAGTAAGTGGTGAAAATGAAAGTGACGTTGGGAACCAAAAACAATATCATGTGCCATCTTCATTCACTAATGCCACATGGCGTTCTCTCAATGGCTATACATGAAAATAAGTGAATTACAGTATGACATGTGGACATCACCGTGCAAACCCAGCTCGCCGGAGAAGACTTTGGGTCGTCTTCTCCGGCAAGTGCACCATCGGCCAGAATATTTTTTTCCGGAAAATTCGTATGAATACATCATTTTGCTTGATTTTTCGCGTAGGTTTCAAATATGGACTCGGTTTTTTCATATCATGCATGTATAATTCAGAAAGCATTGAACAACTTCAAGATCAAAAAAATAAAAATCACAATTATCCTAATTTGAATTACCAAACATTGCCTACATCGCCATAGGACTTCAATTCTAGCATGCTCCTTTGATCCTAACCTTCAATGGCATACATAATAGTGTTTTACTTTGCAGCCTTATTACTTGGTCCAGAGTTTGGATTCTTTTGATTATCCTGAGTGATAGGATGACTTGCCAAAGGAACAGAGATTCCAGAAACATCATGACTTTCAACTAGGATTCTTGAGATGAGTTCTTTAGTGGCTTCATCAGCAAACATAGTGCCTTGAGAACCATACGATGGACATGCAGAATGATCCTTTGGTCTGCGAACATTAGGGGTTCTAGGTTTAAAAACCCTAGCACCATTAGGAACGACCACATTTAGAGGCGCGACATCCAGGACATCTTCGGAAAGATGGTGAACCCTAGACGTAGGCTTGAAAGATGACTTATTTGAAGGTGACACAGAGGATTGTTGAGACATTTTGATGTTGATAGAGCTTCATAAAGAGAAAAAACAGACAAGTTTTGAATAGAAGATATGAGAACAGATACGCAGAATAATGTAGTGGAGTGTTTGAGGAGTGATGGGCCTTTGAATGAATTTTCTTCGAATAAATGAATTGATGATGAAATAAAATATTTCGTGCCTCCAATTAAAGTGCATTAAACCTGATTCTCGAAAATACTCAATGTCATTAAGGATGTTCCCACATGTCACTAATTTCCACAAACCCTCATAAAGACATATTCTCAAGCTGATTGTATTGAGATTTTCCCAGTAAAATGTCATGACATTCTGTGTGACATTATATTCAAACATCATTTGATTCATCCATATAAGCTGAGAGTACTTGTTATCAACAAAGACACACCTTTCAGAGGTACTTTTCCCAGACAAGACAAAATTACTCTCATTAGAGTGCAGCCTATCATAATCACCAATATCAATATTTTGAGTAATTATGGTGTCTTCTTTTGTCTCTTTTTTGGAGGAAACTGGCTCTTGATTAACCCATATATATCAGTTATCTCTAGACCCGACTCCCTTCATTATTAATAATTTTCTTCATTAGTCACAATACACTATGATGTTGTTAATTTTACACAAAATCCTTGATCACATAGTTGTCTGATGCTAATGAGATTAGCAGTCAATCCTTCAAAAAGTAACACACCATCAAGATTTGTACCACTTGAGCCTTCACATTTTCCAACTCCTTTGATTTCTCCTCTAGCTCTATCACCAAACGTAAAAAAGCTGGTAGAATGAGGTTTGATATCAACCAACAAATTTTTTCTTCTAGTCATATCTTTAAAACAACCATTATCAAAATACCAATCCTCTTTAGCTGATACTATGAGAGAAGTATAAGCTATCAAGGCAACATGCTTAGGAATCCATTGATGTTTCTTGATAACAATGTTTTGCTCAGGTTTGGGATGTGGAATCTGATCAGGATATCCATGGAGTCTGAAATATAAAGGTTTTATATGACCAAATCTTCCACAGTAGTGACACCTCCATCTTTGATATATTCTCTTTTGATGAGTTGATCTTCTTATTTCATAATGTTGAGACACTAGTTTCAACATCTGTTCAGTAACATCCTTCTTGAACTCAGCTTGGCTACCCATTACAAAGCCATTAAGTCCTATCCCAAATAGGTCTCATGCATTTCTCTCAGTCTAAAGAATGTCATCAAGTGTTTCAGATCCATTGTTAAGCATTATGATGGATTTGGTCATTTGATCAAGCTTGAAGTTCAACATGGTGACTTCATCATTCAGATGTGATATTATTGATAAATGCTCTTTCTTTTCAGCCTCCAGAGTTGCTATGATCTTATTTTGTTTCTCTCCTTCTTGTATCACTTGTGCACAGCTTATACATAGCTTTTGATAGGTATCAACAAATCTCCACTAGAGTTTTCATCAGACACACATGTCCTTATCAAAACAGTGATATGTTTAGTTGATTCTTCTTCAAAGTCACTCTCATAATCTCCATCAGACCATGTTACAAATAAGCCTTTCTTTTTTCCCTTCAGATAGGTAGGACATTCAGCTCTAATATGGACAAAACCATCAAACCCATGACATTGAACTCTTCTGCTTTGGCTTGGTTTCTCTTCAGGCTTTGTCCTTGACTCATTTGCTCTGCTGATGTTAGATGAAGTGTTCCTGACATTTGGTCTTGAGCTAATATTCTCCTTTTCATGAACTTGTTGAATTGTCTTCCCATCATGGCAACAACTTCCTTCAAACTTTCTTCATTCTCCTATTCATCTCTTTCTGCTTCTTCCTCAGTATTTGACACAAGGGTTATTCTTTTGTTCTTCTTTTCAGGCACATCAATGAATCCCATTTCAAATGTCTGAAGGGATCCAATAAGGTCTTCAACCTTCATGTTGCAGATGTCTTGTGCCTCTTCTATAACAGCCATCTTCATAGCAAATCTATTGGGAAGAGATATAGGAATTTTCCTCACAAGCTTTTCATCTGACATTTTTTCTCCTAAGGCTCCCGAGGCATTAGCGATATCAAGAATATTCATATGAAAATCATGAACAGTCTCATCTTCTTTCATTATCAGATTTTCAAACTTGGTAGTAAGCAATTGAAGTCTTGACATCTTGATTTTAGAGGTTCCTTCATGAGTGGTTCTGATAATATCCCAGACTTCATTTGCCATCTGACAGTGATGCACTAATCTGAATATGTTCATGAGTGGTTCTGATAATATCCCAGACTTCAAGGCTTTAGAATTCCATAGTGCCAAATCATCCTCTTCTTTGTTCCAATCATCCCCAGGCTTCAAAGTTGTATTTCCATCTTTATCAGTAATGACAGGGTGTTCCCATCTTCTATCTGCAACTTTCCAAGCCTTCTTGTCCAAAGCTTTTAAGAAGGAAACCATACGAGGTTTCCAATAATCATAGTTAGACCCATCTAAAATAGGTGGTCTATTCCCAAATCCTTAATCCTTGTCCATAGTACCAGAATAATGCCCCTAGATCTCACCTAGAAAATCAGGCAGAGTGCCTGCTCTGATGCCAATTGAAATTCTGGAACTAATATACAATGTCGAATACAATGTCACGACACCAATATCTGACAAGTTAAAAACAACTAAATACGCAAATGAAGAAATAAAGAACACAAGAAATTGTTAACGCAGTTCGGTGCAAACACACCTACTTTGGGGGCTACCAAGCCAGAAGGAAATCCACTATCAGTAGTATCAATTTAAAGATCCACAACAAACACTCCAGTTTGCAATCTTTTCACTTAATCCCTACCCAATGTAAGTTCTACCTAGAAACTCCTAGATATGAGACCCTTCTTACTCCCCCTCATTCACAACAGTGATCCTAAATAAACAATCCAGAAACTACGAAGACACTCTTCAAAACAATCCTTAACCTTGCTTAAAAGCTTCAGTTAAGTACAAATACTCTTGCTTAAAATCTTTGAGTGGACAAAATACAAATGCACACATAGTCCAAAACAATCACCAAGAAGACGATTGTTTGGCTCACAAGAAAACTAAGAACACACACAAAAACGCTGAATGAACAATCCTTATTTTCTACTTCTTCACACTAGGGTAAGCAGCCTTTAAGTAGAAACTTGAATGGGCATGAGCCTGCTAAACTTGCACAAATCAGATAAAATATTTCCTTAAATAAAAAAACAAAAATAGCAACAACAAATGTTCTGCTAAAATAACTCTAAGCTGAATCCTCCTTTTCCTTCTGATAAACCGCACAATTAAACATAACAAATCTCAGGTTTAATGACAGCAAAACACGTGCACAATTAAGGATTCATCTAGGTCTTCAGACCTAGTCAGAAATGTCATGACATCAGTCTTGACATCCTGATACAAACAACTGCATACTAAAATCTTCACACCTGCATAATGCTTAAATCTCATGTCATAACATTTCATATGACATCCTGATACAGACACAAGTCTTACCACAAAATGTAGCCAATCTAAAACATCTACACTCTCAATGCATACTTTGCTTTCTTTTATATTTTAATTTTCTTACAAAAAATAAAAACGATGTTGTTTTAAAAAAAACGATTTTCCAAAATCACCGATCCCTTGATTTTTATTAGTTCAATAATTTATCTGATCCAACAATTAGATCAGACCGAAGATCTTTCTGTTTTCCAGTTCAATCTATCTCATAGACCGATCCAATCGATTTTTAAAATTCTGATTATATTAATATGTTGTTTATTTTTAAAACATGTGTTAAACACATAAAGAATAATATGTATTGAATAAGAGCACACACAAAAACGCTGAATGAACAATCCTTATTTTCTACTTCTTCACACTAGGGTAAGCAGCCTTTAAGTAGAAACTTGAATGGGCATGAGCCTGCTAAACTTGCACAAATCAGATAAAATATTTCCTTAAATAAAAAAACAAAAATAGCAACAACAAATGTTCTGCTAAAATAACTCTAAGCTGAATCCTCCTTTTCCTTCTGATAAACCGCACAATTAAACATAACAAATCTCAGGTTTAATGACAGCAAAACACGTGCACAATTAAGGATTCATCTAGGTCTTCAGACCTAGTCAGAAATGTCATGACATCAGTCTTGACATCCTGATACAAACAACTGCATACTAAAATCTTCACACCTGCATAATGCTTAAATCTCATGTCATAACATTTCATATGACATCCTGATACAGACACAAGTTTTACCACAAAATGTAGCCAATCTAAAACATCTACACTCTCAATGCATACTTTGCTTTCTTTTATATTTTAATTTTCTTACAAAAAATAAAAACAATGTTGTTTTAAAAAAAACGATTTTCCAAAATCACCGATCCCTTGATTTTTATTAGTTCAATAATTTATCTGATCCAACAATTAGATCAGACCGAAGATCTTTCTGTTTTCCAGTTCAATCTATCTCATAGACCGATCCAATCGATTTTTAAAATTCTGATTATATTAATATGTTGTTTATTTTTAAAACATGTGTTAAACACATAAAGAATAATATGTATTGAATAAGAGAATCATATCATTGATAGAAATATATATAATAAGATCTTGAAATAAAACATTTTTACTATATTATATATTAAGTTAAAGTTTTTAACTAATATGCTTTGTTGACCCTCATTTTAAAGAGGACCATATAGATACTACCATACAAACATTCTAATTTTTATTTATCTTTTTATTTATTATTTGTTTTTATAAATAAAAAATTTCAATTTATTGCACAATGAATACTCAATACTCAATGCATATTGAGTATACAATTTCCAATTCTTTACCTATTATTTGTTTTTTACTTTTATTGATTTACTTTTAATATTTTAAATAAATAACTTTTAATATATATATATATATATATATATATATATATATATATATATATATATATATATATATATATATATATATATATATATATATATATATATATATATATATATATATATATATATATTATAAATAAAAAATTTCAATTTATTGCACAATGAATACTCAATACTCAATGCATTGAGTATACAATTTCCAATTCTTTACCCCTTATTTGTTTTTACTTTTATTTATTTATTTTTAATATTTTAAATAAATAACTTTTAATATATATATATATATATATATATATATATATATATATATATATATATATATATATATATATATATATATATATATATATATATATTGTTTTATTTTAAATTCCTTTAGTCATTTAATAATAATAAACGTTACTTAAATAAATAATTAATTAGTTCAAAATGAATGTAAGTCTTACTTTTGAATGTAACATTAATTATTATTTTTTAATTGTGTTATTCAATTAATAACTTCAACCTCAAGTGTCCCATTTAATTTATGTATTATTTTTTAATATGAATTAAATAATAAATTTGTATTATTTACCAAAATATTCTTATTAATTAAATCAATAAAATAAATTTAATAAATAAAAATATATTAAAGAGAAAAAAAAACTTAATTACTAAAGCTAATTGTTTTGAAATAGAGAAAAAAACATAAATGCGATTGTTTTTTTTATAAAAATTAGAAATACATTGTATACTTCCTTAAAAATATTAAAATATTGTAATTCAAATCATATTTATGATGGTGGAAATATAAAATATATGAATAATTAATAATACTACTATTTTTATTTTATTATAATTTCTTATTTTTTTCTTAGATACATTAATAAATAATATGTATTTGGTTCATATATAATCCAAATACATTTATCATTCAATATATATAAAAAATATTATTTTTTAACCTTTTTTATATAAAAAAATTAGAGGGAATATTAATAAAAGTTTTATAATCTATTTTTATTGTATTTTTTAATCTGTTTTGATTGTAGTTATTACTACTATATATAAAAAACTAAAAGATATTTATTTTAAAATATTTTTATTGTAGTTTTGCTTTATTCTCGTGAGATGAGATTTACGTTCCATTATTGGTAAAATACACTCACTCGAAACAAATGCTTCATTACCAAACACAACTAAACTCTCAAAACATACAAAACGACAAAATTTCACGTGGTCCCCACAACAAATACTTACAAGCGCGTGTTCTCACATCTTCGTAAACTTCAAAACCCCATTTTCTCGCGAGAAATTACAAAGCCACAAGAAAACAATAACATAAATAAATATTGATAAATTAAATAAACCAAATTAAATTAAAATTAAATTATCGGCCATTGATACAATATTTTGCAATTGTGATTAAGACAAAATTTTTATTAATAAATTAACTTTCGAATCCGTTTAATCGATCTAATGGAATGAATTCCGATAATAAAAAATTTATAATTTCAAAAAAAAGAAAATGACCGTAGAGAAAAGAAAGTGTTTGGAGTGGACGTGTGTTGGAATATTCACTAGATTTTAATTACAAGTTTCGAATCCGCAAAACTCTCAACTTATCATATTAAACATGATAAGTTATAATGAGAATCAAACTAGCTTATCAGAAATGCTGTTGTACTTATCACTGATAGGTCAGTGGAAAATGAAAGACCCTTCTGTGTAGATTATAAATGCATCGAAGATAGCGAAACGGAGTCTCTTTTATTTCTCTCTCCTCTCTCTTATCCGCAGTCTTTCAAACCCTAGAATTTCTCCGCTTGTAATAATTCTCTGGATTTTCACGTTTCTGACTCTGTAAGTTCAGATTTCGAGTTTCAGTTGCTTAGTTCGTCTTTAATTTGTGTTTTGTTAGTGGAATTTAATTTTTTTACTGTTTTTTTTTTGGTCTTTGAAATTGAAGATCGGTGTTTATAGATTTGTGTGGTTTGGATTTGAGTGCCGGAGATGACTTCTTTGAGCAGAGAGTTGGTGTTTCTGATACTCCAGTTTCTGGAAGAGGAGAAATTCAAAGACTCCGTGCATAGGTGATTTTTCTTGTCTGTTATAGCTGTTGTGCAAATTTTACTTTTTTGGGTTTGAAAATTTTGTTTTTTGAATTTATCATGATTTTTGTTATTATTTAATTAATTATTATTGTTGTTGTTGTTATATAGATGGACATTAGTTTTTGATAATTGGCTAATCTATCTGTGTAGTGGTTTTGGTCTTTAGCTATGTTTTGGATTGTGAATTGTATTGGAATTGAGATTAATAACAAAGATGAGAGGAATGATTTTTTTTTCTTTCAAATTTTTGTATTAATCGAAGGCTGATTTCTTTGTATATGGAAAACTGAGTCATGAGTGGAATAGGTGCATGGTAGTGAATTTATTGTCAATACGTTAATAGACAATTACTTTCTGCGCATCAAAACCGTATCTTGTTTATTAAACATTGTATAAAGATCAGTTTTATTAAATAGCGGCCATACATGGTAGTTTTTGGGCTCGCCGTAATGGTAAATATTGACCAATAATTCGCTATAACGGCGTCGCAAATATGAAAGCTGTACTTGTCAAGTGCAGCTCTCGTAATTTTTTAATGGTAACAACGAGGACTGATATTCACCATCCCATCATTTATAAATTGGAGTGTAGATGATGATGAAATTATCTGAAAACTTTCTTTCATTGCTGAATGTTTCCATTTTGTACCCCATCATTACATTTTATCTCTTTCTTTATAATGCTTGTTTACCGTGCAGGCTCGAGAAAGAATCCGGGTTTTACTTCAATATGAAATACTTTGAGGAAAAAGTACAGGCCGGTGAATGGGAAGAAGTTGAGAAGTATTTATCAGGGTTTACAAAAGTGGATGATAATAGATACTCCATGAAAATATTCTTTGAAATCAGGAAGCAGAAATATCTTGAAGCACTCGATAGGTATATATTATTACATAAAATTCTTAATCCTTTTTGGACTTTTCTAGTTGTATCTGTTTATTAAAGTACTTAAGATGGTGCTTTGTTTTTGATGTTTTTAAATTTTAGGCAAGACAAGGCAAAGGCTGTTGAGATATTAGTGGGTGATTTAAAAGTATTCGCCACATTCAATGAAGAACTATACAAAGAAATAACCCAGCTGTTAACTCTAACTAATTTCAGGTAATGTGTTGGATACATAGTCCGGTGTAATACAATACTGTTTGTATGTCATATCTTATTTTGTCTGTTACATTGGTGAGAAAAAGGAAGTTAATCTAGTCTGATTCAAACATTAGTATTCTTGAATATAGACTCATAAAATGATAACAGGGTGGAGATTGTGATGTATTAAGTTTATCTAGTTGTGTTATATGCCTTTTATGACCAGTAGACTTACCAGATTCATTATGCTGCAAGACTGATGTTTTTCCTTTTCATTTCATATGTCAGGGAGAATGAGCAGTTGTCCAAGTACGGTGACACCAAAACTGCTCGAGGGATTATGCTTTTAGAGCTAAAAAAGCTCATAGAGGCAAATCCTCTGTTCCGTGATAAGCTTATTTTTCCTGCATTGAAGTCATCAAGATTGCGGACATTAATCAATCAAAGGTATAGATGCTACAATAGTAGATAAATATTCAGGTTAAAATTTTCAACCTAGTCTCACCCTGCCCACACAGTTCATTAGTATTTACTGTGTTTTTGAAGTAACTGCTTCATACTTAATTGGGGTCTCTTTACATGGAAAATGGAAAGTTTTAGTGGCTTTTGCCTTCCTGATACATACAAATACTATATCTCTTTGACTTTTGCATGAAGATTTTTACTCCTTACATAAAGTTGGTTGTTGATTAGATTACTTGATTAATGATAAGAACTTAGAAGTTTGGCCTCATTTTTCACTAATTTTAATTGTTGGATTTTGTGTATTATGCATTGCCTTCTCTATTATTAATCCTTCTCCGCCTTTTGTTGATTCAGTTTGAACTGGCAGCACCAGCTTTGCAAAAACCCAAGGCCAAACCCAGATATAAAAACTTTATTTATCGATCACTCATGTTCACCTTCCAATGGTCCTCTAGCACAAACACCTGTCAATCTTCCAGTTTCTGCTGTTGCAAAGCCTGCTGCTTATACTTCCCTTGGGGTGGGAGCTCATGGTGTATGATACCCTGCATTTCAAAAATTGGTTCCTTACACTTATATATTTAATTTTTCATGCTGATTAATGAATATTTTGTTTTCATTTCTTTCTTTAGCCCTTTCCACCTGCCGCTGCAACTACTAATGCTAATGCTTTGGCTGGTTGGATGGCCAATGCCTCAGTTTCGTCATCTGTCCAAGCAGCTGTTGTCACTGCGTCAACCATACCTATCCCACAGAATCAAGGTTAAAAATTTGGTTCTTTTTTTCCCCATTTTTTCTTAAAAGAATGTGATTACCTTAATTTTTCCAATAACTCGCATTATAAGTCCCATTAAACTTTATTCTACACATCCTAGTTTTTCACTTGTTTAGCTTCATTTGAACAAAATTATGGTAACTGTCCTAGCAGTTCAAATTGCATTTATAAAACAAAACTATGTAACTAAGTGAGCGGGATAGCATGTTCTGAAGTTTTACTTAGTTAGATATTCAATAACCTCGGTGTTAGAGGGTGTCGTGATTTGTGCTCCTTTCATTTGGTTAACAGTGTCTATCTTGAAGCGTCCAAGAACACCTTCAACCACTCCTGGCATGGCTGAGTATCAGAATACTGATCATGAACTGCTAATGAAAAGACTCCGGCCTACTCCTTCTGTGGAGGAGGTAATATCAGTAATCATCTGTTTAAGATATGGTTAGATTGGATCTCTCTACGCACATTAATTGTACGACTCATCACTAATGTTCATTTCTGTTATCTTAGGTTTCTTATCCTTCGGCTCGACAAGCCTCTTGGTCACTGGATGATCTTCCAAGAACAGTAGCAATGTCTTTGCATCAAGGATCCTCTGTGACAAGCATGGATTTTCATCCTTCTCATCAAACCTTACTCCTCGGTATTTCCTATAATTTTTGTGTTCACGTATAATGTTTCACTACTAAAATCCGGACAAGTATTATATGACTGCATTTTTGCATGAGCAGTTGGTTCTAACAACGGTGAAATTTCGCTCTGGGAAATTGGGTTGCGAGAAAGGCTGGTGTCAAAACCATTCAAGATATGGGACATATCAGCATGCTCATTACCATTTCAGGTTTGAATCTCATTTGTTAACGAGTTTCACACTGTTCAGTATTTTTTTCTCTGTAGTACTATGGGGTCTTTGTTTGTTTGAGAATTGAAAACATTAGCATCTTTTAATAAAAAAAAAGAAAAGAAAACTATTACCATCTTATAGTTGAGAATTTAATTTCACAGGCAGCTATGGTCAAAGAAACACCTATTTCTACCAGGCGTGTCACATGGAGCCTTGATGGAAGTTTTGTGGGTATGTAATGTTTTTAAAAACGTATTTTGAAGCTGTTTGATTCAATATCTAACTGGTTGCTTTGGTGTAGGTGTTGCATTTGCTAAACATTTGATTCACATATATGCCTTCAATGGATCAAATGAGCTTGCCCAGCGTATAGAGGTGAGGTATTCTTATAAAGGTAGCTAAAGTTGTAATTGCAGTTTGATTTATATTTCTTTCTTGGTGCAGATTGATGCCCATATTGGAGGTGTGAATGATTTGGCATTTGCTCATCCAAATAAGCAACTTTGTATTGTGACTTGTGGAGATGATAAGTTGATTAAGGTGCACAAGATCTACAAATTGTCATTTTTTATTATGCCAATAAGTTGTCCATTTTTTCTGAAGAGGAAACTCTTATCAGGTGTGGGATTTAACGGGACGAAGATTATTTAACTTTGAAGGGCACGATGCTCCAGTATATTCTGTCTGTCCTCATCACAAGGAGAACATTCAGGTAGGAAGAGATATATACTTTTCTATTAGTTTATTCTTCGGAAGGTATCGTGCTGCTTTCCATAGATTATAGTAATTTGGTAGTTTTGTTATTATGTAACTTTAGCCATTTGCATTGGGATCTGTGATTTAATTTATGAAGATATAAAAACCTCTTTAATTCATAGTAGTCACTAGAAAGTTGCAGTTTGCAATTTCTCATAATTTTGTGTCTATTGGATTAGTTGTTTTTCATCAATGACTTTGAAGTCAGCACTCCACAGTTTAAATATGCATTTCCGTACTACATCCTCTTGCCTCTTGTACATTGTTATTGACATTATGATTTCTACAATGTCAACAAGCTCATCAAATAAGACATTTTCTGGCATGTCCTACATGCAACTTTGTTGTACATAATCTTCTAGCATTTAAGATTTTCTGGGCAGGGGTAGAATTTGGAAGCAAAGAAAATTCAGAATCTTGGTTTCAAAAGTTTTTCGCTAGTTTTATATTTTGGAAAAAAGTATCATATCTAAAATGCTTCCAATAATAAAGAAAGATGGAAACCTGTTTTATTTATTTCCCATCTTTCCAGCACCGTCTTTAATTCACACTTCCAATTCTCTCATTATTAATGATTCTAGGAAATCAAGCGTCCTTTTTTTGCATGAATTTTGTATGCATTTTGTCTACAATTGTATTATTCCATTAACACCGCTCAATGTTACTAAAGTTTACTATTGAAACTTCACAGTTCATATTTTCAACAGCCATTGATGGCAAAATAAAAGCTTGGCTATATGATAATATGGGTTCTAGGGTTGACTACGATGCCCCTGGTCACTGGTGTACTACAATGCTTTACAGTGCTGATGGAACAAGGTAAGATCTTAATGGGAATAATTGTCATATTGTCAGATAACTTTGATGTATTAAATGGAAAACTGTATCAACATGCCTTATTTTTTTCTCACCCTATTTCTCTAGATTATTTTCTTGTGGGACGAGTAAAGATGGAGAGTCATTCCTTGTTGAATGGAATGAAAGTGAGGGAGCCATTAAGAGAACATACAATGGGTTCAGAAAGAAATCTGCCGGTGTAGTGCAGTTTGACACAACCCAGAATCGCTTTTTGGCTGCTGGTGAAGACGGCCAAATAAAGTTTTGGGACATGGACAATGTTAATCTTCTAACAAGCACTGATGCAGAGGGAGGACTGCAGGTGTGCTTGATTGTTTTAAGTATTATGGAACATATCTTGCACGTCACGAAACATCCCTCACATGATTGTGTGAATTTATTCAGGGACTTCCACACTTGAGATTCAATAAAGAAGGAAGTCTTCTTGCTGTCAGTACCGCAGATAATGGATTCAAAATTCTCGCTAATGCTGGTGGTCTTAGATCCCTAAGAACAAATGAAACTCCTGCATTTGAAGCATTGAGGTCTCCCATTGAATCTACTACAAACAAGGTTGTGCTATCGATCTTTGCCTTTCTTTAGTTCTTATTATTTGAATCAAACACATGAATTAACAAGTCTATTGTGTTTGTTATTTAGGTATCTGGCTCTTCTGCTGTTAATGTCGGTCCTGTCAGCTGTAAAGTGGAAAGGAGCTCCCCTGCGAGGCCTTCTCAAATTCTTGTATGGAGCCCAATAATCCTTTCCTTCTCCTAATTTCCTCTCTTATTAGGAACCCAAGAATTCTAATCTTCAAGAATTGGTAAAACAAACTCAAATGAATTAAGATGAAGATTGCAAACTATTGAGAAATTTTTTATTTGTGTAGTGAGATTGAAAGAGAAGATACCAAAGGTAGAGAATGAAAGTTATATGATAACCTCACTCAAGGCTACTCCAAAGGAGCACTCTCCTTTCACAAGAGCTTTTTCTAGTTACAATTTAATTATTCAAAGCTATCTTTCCCCTCTACCAATTGAGGGCTTTTTAAAGACTTTCTAAGAATAGCCAACGTAACAACCCTTAACAAACACCTAACAAACTTATCATCCAACTAACTCTTAACTACTGTAAATGTAATTATCCAATATTTTCTTATCCTAAACATCTCTCCAACATAATCCTTTTTTCCCTTGATACCATCGGCCCTTCCATAACTCTCCTCTGGACCCTCCTTCCTTCTAGAATATACTATATATTTTCCATTTTACTAGCTTCTTTGAATAACATAGTTAACTTGTTTACAACAGATTGATGGTTTTTCTATTTTCAATACAGAATGGAGTTGATCCTACGGGTAGAAATGCGGAGAAACCCAGGACAGTGGAAGATGTAATAGATCGAACTAAATCATGGCAGCTCTCTGAAATTGTGGATCCTGTCCACTGTCGACTAGTTACCCTGTCTGACAGCCCAGATACTTCCAACAAGGTTTGTTGACTGTTGATTGTGTGACTATGAGAAGGCTATTTCTATTACAAAATATGTTCTGTGAACTTCTGTAACACTGGAGCATGTATAGGTTGTTCGACTTTTATATACAAATTCTGGAGCTGGTATTTTGGCCCTTGGTTCAAATGGTGTTCAGAAGCTGTGGAAGTGGTCGCGGAATGAACAGAATCCTAGTGGGAAGGTAAAATAAATATTTACCATCTCTCTCTAGTCGTTAATCTATAAAGCTTTCTTATTACTTTCCCCCCTTTCAATATGTAACTAAATTCTGAAGTGTATATTTTAGGCATCTGCCAGTGCTGTTCCTCAACATTGGCAACCCAACAGTGGTCTTCTTATGACCAATGATGTCTCGGGTGTCAACCTTGAAGAAGCTGTTCCTTGCATTGCACTCTCAAAGAATGATTCATATGTTATGTCTGCATGTGGGGGAAAGGTTTCTTTATTTAACATGATGACATTCAAGGTATGTGTCGCTGGACAGCTGGATATTCATAATTCATCTACTTGCTAAGTTTACCTGTAATTTATAGTTTACTTTCTTATAGGTAATGACAACATTCATGTCTCCACCTCCTGCCTCGACGTATCTGGCTTTCCACCCTATGGATAACAATATCATAGCCATTGGGATGGAGGATTCGACTATTAACATTTATAATGTTAGAGTGGATGAGGTGATTACTATCTTCAATTGCTTCCATCATTTTAAGAGTTAAATTATTATTATTTTAATAATCTCATGTCTTTTCTTGGGATATCTTCTAGGTGAAATCAAGATTGAAGGGTCACCAAAAGCGGATTTCTGGTTTAGCTTTTTCAACCAATCTTGGCATCTTGGTTTCATCTGGTGCTGATGCTAACGTATGTCTTATAACTGTTCTTTCATGTTAGATTCAGAATGACATGAGAAACCTCTTATTCATATCATTAAGTGCCAACAATAATAATTTATTTTGGAGATCTCTTTGTTAGTTATCTGTCAATAGTTTTGCTTCCTGTGGTATAAAATAATAAAATAGCCTTATATTTTCTGACCAAGTATATACTTCATATAATATTTTATTGTTGTGTTTCTAAGCATACAGTGTGCATTTTGAAAAACATTAACTCAACTGAAATAATTTCTGTACAGCTCTGCGTGTGGAGTATTGATACTTGGGAGAAAAGAAAATCCGTTCCTATACAACTACCTGTGGGGAAAGCTCCTGTTGGTGAAACTCGAGTGCAGTTCCATTCAGATCAACTCCGATTATTGGTATCCCATGAGACCCAGTTGGCAATATATGATGCCTCTAAGATGGAACGCATTAGACAGGTAAAATTATACTTTTAGTTAGTATTACTGAGGTGACTGCGGGGCTGTTGATGAAACTAAAACTGATATATCTTTGTGCATTAATTGTTGCAGTGGGTCCCACAAGATGTTCTCCCTGCTCCTATATCATCTGCAACTTATTCTTGCAACAGTCAGTTGATTTACGCTACATTTTGTGATGGCAATACTGGGGTTTTTGACGCTGACAGCTTGAAACTAAGATGTCGCATTGCACCATCAACATACTTCACACCAGCGACTTTAAACGGGTAAGTTTCAGTTTAATGGACCGGAGCCAGCTTTTAATTTATAATATTGAACATTTCATCAAGGATGTGTTGTGAAATTTTAGTTTCAATTTGTGATTCACAAATGTTCAATATTTGTGTTGGAACTTGACTTGTTAACGGTGTTGTAAAATATGATATTGCAGAAGCCAAGCTGTGTATCCTTTTGTTGTGGCAGCTCATCCACTAGAGCCCAACCAATTTGCTCTTGGACTGACTGATGGGTCAGTGAAAGTGGTAGAGCCGAATGAATCAGAAGGAAAGTGGGGATCTAGTCCCCCTATGGACAATGGAATGATGAATGGTAGGACAGCATCATCTACAACAAGCAACCATACAACCGATCAGGGCACACAACGATAAGAACATTCATTGTATCATAATAGCATATTCTTTCCATCTGTAAGTTTAGCAGCTTAGATATTTAGATTTTGATTATCCCTCACCAATGTCTGGTAAAGGTCAGCTTGGACATAAAAAAAGGTTAAAGTTTTAGCTGTAAGCTCTTGTACATGGTCACAGCTTTAGCACATTGGTTGTACTTTACTGTTGTAGTGCAGTGTTTTTTTGATAACAATGTGAATTTGTGCATTCTCAAATTTGTTTATATGAAATTTTGATCAAATAGAAATTATATATTGCAACCTAGGGAATGTTGGAAAGAATCCCCTCCCCTCCCTACTGAGTATTGCTATATAGGCCGAAATGAGACCGAAGAGCATGCACAATTAGAAACTAGTTAGTATTATAATGATAGCTGGGCGGTTGGATCTGGAAGGTTCATTTGTAATCCCACACCATTGAATGGTTAAGATTACACAAGACCCTCCTCTCAATAAGACAGTTATGCTCTTGTGAGTTTCTTGCGAGGTTGAGGATTAAAATGAGTTGAGAAGAACAATATGTTTTCTTCCAGGGAGTTCTCAATCCATCCCTAAAAATGTGGGGAGCTTACCGTAAAGATTCTTCTGATAGTGTATTTGGTAGATTATATACACGGAAATGAATTGAGAAACTCTCTTCTTTTAAAGGGAGATAGTTTTTTCTCCCGTCTCTTCTCTGCATTTCTCAAAACATGTAATTTGTTCGAATTTTCTCCCTTTGCATTTCTCAAAACATGTAATTTGTTCGAATTATATAACAAGAACATGAAAGTGGAGATGTTTTTTTTTCAAATCCAGATTATGTAGTCCTAACAAATTGCATGTTTTGGATAGGAGAAATAATCTAAAAACAAAACTCTCTTTGAATTGCTTATTACTCGTATATACATAGAATGATTTTGGCATAATTGGTCCATAAGTCCCTTAACTAAGAGCGAAGTTTCGCTTTCGTTTCTTATCTAAAAATCGTTACATTATGGTACCTTAAATTCACTTTTGTTATACCATTAGGTCTCCACTGTTAGTTTTTGTAGAAAAACGTTAAATAATGCTGAGTTGGCATGCCATGTAAATAGTTTGTGTTATAAACATTGTTAGGGTTCATGTTCTTCAATATTTCATTAGTGTTATTCTTTTACCGCTTTCTTCCTCTTCTTCACATCCATCTTTATTCTCCCATCCTCCATCTTCCTTCTTTCATTTTTTTCTCCAAATTAAGGTTCAATGTCAAAGGATGCAAGTAATACTTATACTTCAAACACCCAAAGCTATGATACATCTGGATCCATGTTTCGTAGAAACAAGAGAATAGTGTGTTTATGCCAAGATGAAAATGTTTTTTGAACTGTGAATAGTGATAATTATGGGAGAAAATTTAGTGGTTGTAGAAATTACAGAAATTACATAGATAAAGGTTGTAATTTTTTCAAGTGGTTTGGTGATGAAGTTGTTTATAAAAGAGATTTCAAGCTTGAAAGACAAAAGAAGAAAATCAACAAGTTGAGGAGTTTTGTTATGTACACTAGAGGATGGTTGAAAATGTGTATATTGTTGGGATGGTGAGCTTAGGGTTGAACATTGTTTTTGTAACAATGTATTTCAAATAGATTTAAGGTTTGTCCAATCTATTCTAAACTTTGTTTAATGTATTTTCAATCTGGTTTGATGAATCAAGTTAGTGTCCATTATAATGCATTATGGAGTTAGTTTAATGAAAATTGTTAGTGTTTATTTCTACAGGTTTCAAATATTTTTTTCATTATTCTATGTTCATTATTCCTCGTTAAGGGAACAAATTTAACATAACAATTGCAACAAAAGTGTAAATAAATCATAATGTAAGATAATGTGACATGACAATCGCATTTCAACTTTGATTACAATATCCAAAAGATGTTACAAAAATGCATTACAAAAAGGCCATTGTCATATAACCATACTGTAAGCCATTGTAATATAACCATACATGTAATATAATATAATGTAATATAACATAACAAAAAGGCATTACAAAAGACCATTGTCATTAAGCATAAAAAAAAATTATAAAATGTGAACCAAAAGTGGCTGACTTGAAACAGTTGGTGGCTGAACCTGGCTTGAAACAGGTGATGGTGGTTGACTTGTTGCTGGTTGAACCTGATTTGATACAGGTGTTGGTGGTTGAACCTGACTTGAAACAGGTGTTGGTGGCATAGGAGTTGATGGTTGAACTTGACTTGATACATGTGTTGGTGGTTGAACCTGATTTGGCACATGTTTTGGTGGTTGAACCTGACTTGAAATAGTTTGTGGTGTTTCTTGAGTTGTGTCTTCTTGTACCTGACTTGGAAGAGGTTATGGTTGTGGCAGTTTACATGTTGCCTTGTTGTGACCTTCTTTGTGGCAACGACTACCCTTGATATCATGTCTTTCCCGTTTCATGTGTGTCTCATCCCTAAAAATTTCTCCAGCACCCTTATTCCTTTTTTTCTCTGGCCTTTCAGGTTGCCTCTTTATTGGTGGTGGTTGAACATAAACATTTATTTTTGCCCACAAAGTTTCCCCATTAACTGGATAAACAATAGGCACATAACAAGCTGCATAATGGTCCTTCTTGTAATAGTCTAGTACATTGCCATTAATCTCTAATTGTTGATCCTTCATGCAAGACATTGCATGACAACATGGAAGTTTAGTCAACATCCATATTCTACATGAACATTACTTCTTGTAAAGGTTAACAACATGCTTTTCTCCATTGAGTGAAATATACCTTACCTCATAGTCATGTTCACCTGCATGTATGTACATAGGCATCCAATATTAGTTTATCCAATATAGTGATATGGTGACATATGCCACACATAATAATTAAGTATGTTACCTAACAATCCAATTATTGGTTTTCTGTGACTCTCTTTCCATCCTCTTGATGTTTGGTAGTATGACGCCATTGTATTCGACAATCTTTTGCCTATTGGATTCCCACCTCTGCATTAAATAAATTTTTATTTCCTCAAGCATTGTCATAATGGGCTTGGCCCTAGCTGCTACAAACACATAATTGAAGGCCTCAGACATGTTATTGAATAAAGTGTCACATCCTGCACTTGGCATGAACCTCAATTTACTCCAGAATCTTGGTGGAATTTTGATGAGATGTTTGAATGCCTCTTCATTAACTTCCCTGATGTCAAGCATAATTTTTTCCCAAGCATTGACATAACTTGCACATGTAACCTTCCACATCAACTCCTTTGGTTTTAGGCCAGAGAACTTCTTCCTGAAGTAGCTATATAAATGCTTGCATTATGATGTTATCAGTTTCATGAAGCATACCTAAAACATAATATATGGAATTAATTTCATGAATCATACCTAACACAAAATCTATGATCAACATTACCAAGTAATTCATCAATAGCTGACAGCAAACCCCGCATTAATTCAAGTTATGTGTTAACCTTTTATTACAAGAATAAGTAAAGTTACAAAATGGAAAATAAGTAAAATTCATGACAAGTTTTAACCTTTTGTTGATCATTAATGAATGTATATGTTTTGCACAACCTGACTCCTCCCAAATCAGCAACTAATAATTCCAAAAACCATTTCCACAAGTCTTTAGTTTCACCCTCAACAACAACATATGCAATTGGTATAATTTGGTCATTTGGGTCTCTCCCAATAGTAGCTAGTATTTGTCCATTGTAATAACCTTTTAGAAAACATCCATCTAAAGCTATAATATGTATGCACTTAAAAAAACTCTCTTTGCAAGCTTTCAAACATACACACATCCTATGGAAATGAGAATTCATGTCATTACTCTCCCTTTGATCATAATTTTCACTATAGGACACTTGAACTGGTTGACTTGTAATCTTAACAGTTGAGCCTGGGTTGGATCTTAAGAGTTCATGGCCATAATCATGGATTCTTCTATACTGCTCTCTAAAAGAACCATCCACAATATCAACTGCTAGTGTCTTTTCTCTATATGCCAATGTTTTGTTAATCCAAACATTCCACTTCTCATGTGTCTTCTCCATGATATCAGTCAACTTCAAGGCTGAATTCTCCCTTACACTTGTTTGAATTTTATTGTCTAACCATTTTGAATTTAGTAACCTAATCTTATAATTCCTACCGCATGTATGTTTTTCCACTATTGTCCTCAACTGCCAAGTCTCTTCACCTTTTATATATGCACAAAGCCTCTCATGGACAACCTGGATTGCACTTTACTCTCATCCTTACTTTATCATTTTTTGCAAACTTCAGGTTCCTTCCTGAATGTATAACATATGTTCTTATTTCCTCTTGAAATACACCATTTGTAGCAAAATATGTACCAAGTTCCCATTTGTAGTATTCCATTCTTTTTGGAAGCTTAAATGTTACAAAAGCATCTTTTACAACCTCATTATTCTCACTATTATACCCCTTAGGAAATTCATCGCTATCATACTCCTCAATGTCACTTAAAAGTCTCAGATTTCTCCCATTGTCGTACCATCATTATCACCATCTTCATTCATAGCAATGACCTTTTCCTTACCTTTACTTTTCCCCTTCTTTTTACCCTTACCCTTACTTTTTGGCTTACTTTTACCTTTACCCTTGGAAATTGAAATCACTTCAGCCTCATCAATTACTATCTCTCCATCAATATCCATATCATTTTCAGAGTCTTCAAAATTGACATTCAATGCACTATCTTCACTTCCATCTTCTTTGTCATAGTTAAGTTCCCCATCTTCTTGTTGGTTATAATTCAGTCCTTCATTACTTCCATCTACCTCAACATTCATACCTTGACCCACATTCTCCTCATTGACACAGTTTCCCCCATATTATCATTGGTGTTACAGTTTGTCCCCACATTCCCATCAATCTCACAGTTGGTCCCCACATTCTCCTCAGTTTCCACACTTCCAACACTTTCCTTAATTTCCTCAATTGTTGTCCCATTTACCCCAACATATTCATCCATTATGGTCTCAAATTCATTATTTCCCCCTTCACCAGCCACATATTCACCCATTGTGGTCCCAACATATTATTATACACAACTTCATGTTCAGGTAATGAGAGTATGGGCTCATCAATAACATCAGGTTCAGAAACAGGGTGTGTAACATACAAATGACATTCCCCGATTAACACTGCTATTGTTTTCATTCTATCAGTTCCCTTGTCATTTTCTAACATAACAATGTTATCAATATACATGTCATCAGAATACTAAAACTTTTCTATATTAGGGTAACCTAACTCTTTTAATTTGTCAAGTATTTTAAAGTATCTCCAATAATCAGGATCAACATCCCAAATTTCCCCTGACCCTATATAATCTAACTTTGGAAAATTTGTGCACTCCCTAGAAAACTCACCAGAATGATGAATAACACACTGAAACTTACTCTCCATAACCTAATAAACATACTTACGATAACATAAGAAAGAAAGAAATCATTTTAGCAAGACGTAACTTACGGTAACGAGGAAAGAAAACATTTTTAGTAACTTGTCAAGTTCGTACACCTTAGGGTTTCTGCTTCAAACGATGGATTAACTCAATTATTCTTCAATGGACGCTTCAAACGAAGGATTAGCTCAGTGCATCTTCAATGGAGAATGGTGACTCTTCTTCTCTCAAACAACGTTGAATGTTTCAAATCTGCCATAATCTTTCATTTCTCTACTTCTTATATTTTTAATCTATATAAATTAAATATGTTTAGGTAATTAAATAAATATATCCATCTCATCATGTTTTAATCAATATAATTTTGGTTAAATTACTTACAGGGTCCTTTAAGTTATTTAATTGTAACAATGTGGTCCTTTATGTTTTTTTTTTCTACAAGTAGGTCCTTTAAGTTATTTTAAAATAAGTTAGTCCCTTAAGTTTTTTTTGTAACGCTTTGGTCCTTTTTTTTTAAAATTCCGTTAAAATAAATTGCAAACTCATATACCATTTGAATTGGTTTTTCGCACTGATCACGAATATGCAATCAAATTTATTTAAAAAGTTATAGTTCATGAGAATCAGGTAAAAATGGACGAAATACATAATGAAAAAATCGTCGATCTGACCAAAATACACAATCAAACGCAAAAATAATTACATATTCATGATCAACGCGAAAAACCAATTCAAATGGTATATGAGTTTGCAATTTATTTAACGGAATTTTTAAAAAATGGATCAAAGCGTTACAAAAAAAACTTAAGGGACTAACTTGATATTTTAAAATAACTTAAAGGATCTACTTGTAGCAAAAAAAAACATAAAGGACCACATTGTTTCAATTAAATAACTTAAAGGGTCCTGTAAGTAATTTAACCTATAATTTTCATATCAACAATTAAATGTCCACCTATGCATGATTTAACATTTTTCCAGCAAAAACTAACATAAAAGACTAAAATTTATAACAAAGTATAAGTTAATGGATCATTTTGTAACATTTTTTGTTTAAGGGATCAATGCGAAACAATGACTAAAGTTAAGGGACCAAAAGCGATATTAAGCGAATGATTTTGTATAGATCCTTGGTAGTTAGCTCCGTAGGAAGCATAATTATGAGGAACTGCATCATGATGAATATCAACCATTTTGGTAACAATAATAGTGGTAATTACAACATTACTCATATGAAAAGACTATAATTTGAGAAAGTAGATAAGGTTCTTAGGCACCATACGCATTTTCAAAAATGTCCATTGTTTCCGGAGATATATCTCCAGAAGCACCTCATGACTGCTAAAATGTTAATTATTTTCTGAAGATGTATTTCTGGAACATTTAAAATATTAAATGGTCCCATGATTTCTCCCATAGTCCATTTTTGTTTGAAAACTTCTGGAGATGCATCTATGAAAATTTTTCGAAGATACATCTCCGAATTCTTATCAGAACAAATTAAAAAAAAAATCCACAGTGTAGTTATTCACAGATGAAATTTAATTGTTCGTAGATGAAATATAAAATAACATATATACCAAAATAATATAACGATATACATATAGGATATCATATGTCACAAAAATCAAAATATAGTAACAAAATCAGGAAAAAAGTACAAATTAGAGTACTGAAACAAAAAACAATACATACATCTATTGAGTGTGTCTGATAACCTCTCCTACGTCTCATATGCCACATCCTTTACCCTTACCTCCTCCTCAGCCATCGATCCCCACTGTCCTAGCACGATGTATGCGGTATAAAAGTGCCCCTATGTCTTCGCAATAATGTCATTCAGTACTTGTCTGACAGCAGACCCCTCAGGAAATATACCCTCGTCAACATCTTTGAAAGGATGGAGAAGGAATGCGTCATCTGGAGAATCCCGACGTATGTGGGATGAAGTAGAATATAGGGTGGGATGCGATATAGCAGGAGTGCTCTGAGACGAAGACCGAGCACCAGGAGTGGGCTGACGTCGGGATCTCAGTAGCAGGATATGCCGTAGCAGTCGACGTCTCTCCTTGAACGGAGGTATCTGCTACCCCCGGAACCGGCTGGCACCACTCCCGCCGGACGGATGCTTCCCGTCCCGTCCATGCCTCAAACGGCCAACTCTGTCGCCCATAATGTCTGCAAGGTATAATTAACCAAGAAATGACTATTAAAAACAAATAAATTATAAAACAAAAGAAAAAAAACCAACTGATAAAATTATGGAGCTATAACTACGGAAAAATTTCGCAGATGTATGTCCGGAAGCACCTAAAATGCATAAACGTCACATTTTTCGGAGAAGTATCTTTGGAAATTTCTACAACTCAAAGGTCGCGAAAATGACATTCTCCCACTATATAATGCACATTTTGAAGGATTGATCGTCTATTTAAGCCAACAAATGATACATAAACTAACTATAAACTATGTTTCTACTAATATTTAAACATTTCTACCCCTAGCAATGCATTCTAACCCATTTACAGGAAATACTCAAATATTTACCGGAAACTCGAAAAACTTACCTGTATATTATGATTTGGAATGTGTTGATTGTTGAACTGAATGCTGCTTGTTGAACTCGGACGAAAGAAATCAACTTCTTAGGAATTTGTGAAATTTGGGAGGAATGAGAGAGATGAAGAGGTTTTTAGTTTTTCAGAAAAATGAAGAAATATGGGAGAAGAAGAATCTGACACGATTTTATGTTCCAAATGGTTTTGAAGATATGTCTCCGAAATAATTTAATATTTATCAATTTTATGGTGCTTCCGGAGATGTATTTCTGAAATATTTTAACATTAAATTAAATTATGATGCGTCTGAAGATATATCTTTAAAATCTATGAGCATTATTGAAAACACACAAGATATCTTAAAAGGTTATGGGTACCATAAGAAATCCTCTAAACCAATTAAATAACATCCTAGAATTTTCTTTTAAAGTTAGTAAAGAAAACATTAGTGAAACAAGGTGGACCGTTTTGAAAAAATTGGAAAATGGTTAAGATTATTAATGGTCAAGGTCATTGAAAAAATCAAATTAAATAATAGTAAAAATTTATTAGAATTATTTTAATTTATTCAAAATCGAACAAAATTAAAATTATTGATTTGATATACCGTTTTGAAATTTCGAATCGTATCGAATAGTTAAAAACAAAGTTATAAAAACCGGACCGGACCGGACCGTCTGGTTCAACCGGTTAGACCGAGAATCAGGTCTATGTCCGATCAATTAAACCCTTTAAATCGATATGTCAAGGAACCCGAGCAAAAACCGGAAAACTGGATGGAAATCAGGAAAATCGATCAAAACCGGGGTTCATCCAATTACATGGATTGAACCGGATTTTAAATTTTTCAATTTTTTTAATTTTTTTAAAATAAAAAAATATGAAATTAAAACAATTTAATACTATTGAATCAAAGAGAGTGTTGAAAAGAGAGTATTATTAGTATTTCTCTTAAAACAAATGGATCTTATAATTGAAGATCTCACTCTAACTCATTCAAAATTTGAATTTTCTTGATAATAAAGTCTGAAATTCTTTTTATAAGTAATACTCTCTAATTCTTTCTCAAACTAATTATAGTTAAAAAATGATAGGAAATAAAAGTCGTCAATCTATATGATAAAGAACTAGTACTAAATCATATAACATATACAATAACGTCCGACCCTCGGTCCGACATTTAAACCTTAAACCTCAACCTATACTGGTTCAATATTCGACCCGATTTTAATTAACTTGGTTAAAAAGATAATTATTCCAAAATCGAACCATTTGTGAAATAATTGAACTATTAAATTATTTTTCGATCTTTTTTTAATTAAAATTATATTTTTAGTATTTTTCATTTTCAATTCGATGCAATCCAATTTTTGTTTTTCGATTTACTTGTCATATAGTTCGATTTTAGAATTGTTTGTGCAATATGATTCGGTTTACTAATCAAATTCGATTTTAGAACTATTTGTTTAGTATGATTCGGTTCACTAATCAAACATAACAATTTGTTATTTTAATTTCAGTTCGATTCGATTCAACAATTCAATTTAAATTGGTTGAACGATTCAATTCAATTCATGGATTTTTTAAGTCCTAGAAATTGTAATTCATAATGAAATGTTAGGTATGCACTTCTTCAAATTTCCTTCTACTTCTAAATTTTTTGAAGAGGGACATTATCAAAATGATGGTCAATTTCTCAGTTTTTCTTTTTAAAATTATTTTTATAATATTATATATATTTTTGTTTAAAAAAGTTAATAATTTTTTTTTTAAAATGTTTCAAAATAAATTATTTTAAATAGTCTTTTATGTATTTTTTTAATTTTACTAAATATATTTTAAATATCAAAATTTCAAAAAAACTATTGAAATTTAAAATTATTTAAAATAATTTTTATCAAAATAATTTTTAAAATATATCTTTTTAAAAAATATTTGATTTTGACAATATTTTAAATTTTAATAATATATATTTCTGTTATTAAATATCAAAATTAATTATAAAAATATATTTTTAATTTTTTTTAAAACAATCTAAAGGGTAAATCAAAAGGGTATTAAAATTACAAGGAAAAATTGTAACTAAATATGCTAGAATAGGAAAATATTTTGTCAAGACAATTCAGTTGATAGATATATGAGGATATTGGATTGAAGTAATGTTCGAATATGTGACATCTTACTTACTCATGTTTTAGTAATTTTGTAAACAATCACAAATGTAAAAAATACCATAAATAAACATGTGAAATCAACATGGTCAACTAAAAAAACATTCATTAAATTGATAAGGCAAAATCATGTTTTAGTCCTTTAAGTTATTTAATAGTACCATTAGGTCCTTTATGTTTTTTGTTGTTGTTGTAATGATCAGGTCTTTTAAATCAACAAGTTAGTCCCTTAAGTTTATTTTGTAATAATTTAGTTTTTTTTTAAATCTCCGTTATAAACTCATATACCATTTGAATTAGTTTTTTGCTCTGATCACGAATATGCAATCAAATTTATCAAACAAGTTACAGTTCAAGAGAATCAGGTAAAAAAGGACGAAATACATAATGAAAAATCGTCAATCCGACCAAAATACACAATCAAACACAAAACTAATTACATATTCGTGATCAACGTGAAAAGTCAATTCAGATGGTATATGAGTCTGTAATTTATTATAACGAAGATTTTAAAAAAATGACCAAATTATTACAAAACAAACTTAAGAGACTAACTTATTAATTTAAAACAATTTAAAGGACTTGATCGTTACAAAAAAAAAAAAATTAAAGGACTAACTTGATACTTTAAATATTTTACCAATTGATAAAGAAGGGAAATTTTACTTAAATATTCCAATTTTCAAACTGAAATACCAAATTAACGACCAAAGCTTCATAATTTCTAATAAACTCATATTTAAAGAAAAATATTTAAAACCTATAGGTGCCCCTCATATATTTGAATAGGCGATGCTAACTGAATTGACGCTTCCTATTTTTTTTTAAGTTAACTATAAATTTTTTTCCTATAGATTTGATGTTATCTACTGATTTATTTGTAGAATTGACATTACATGCTGATTTTATTTGCACAAACAAAATGCCCTGTCAGTAATATCAAATCTAAAAAAATCTATAAATAGCTGAAAAAATTAAATAAATAGGAGGCGTCAGTTCAATTGACATCCCCTATTTAAATGTTTAAATATAAGAGGGTCGTCAATGATTTAAGTCTTTTTCTGATTTAAAACATGGATATATTAAAAATTATGGGAAAAAATCGGTTAGTTAAATTTTCTAAAGAGGAATCTTCAAAATTTTGTAATAATAATACAAACTTGACCATATAATAACATAATTGTAACCTTAATGCCAAAGAATGACAGACATGGTAAAAATGGCTAATTCCTTTGGAGATTTCAAGGGGTTTTGCATAGACGAGCGAACTCATTTTGAAATCCTTCAATTTGTTAATGATGTTATTTTTATCGGTCAAAATTCTTGGAATAATCTTTAGGTGTGGAAGGCCATCCATCGTGGTTCTGAGTTAGTTTCCGGATTGTGTGTTAACTTGAATAAGAGTAAATATATTGGTGTTAATTTGCTCCAGACTTTATTCAAGCGACATCCTCTTTTCTTAATTGTGAGATTGATTCTCCGTTTTTCTCGTTCCTTGGAATCCCAGTTGTAATTAATCCTAGGAAATGTGAGGTTTGACGCCCTATTGTTTCGAAGATTAGAAGAAGACTTGGAGGATGGCATAATATAAATCTTTCTATCGGTGGTAGGGTGGTTCTTTTGAACTCCCTTTTGTCAAATTTACCGATTTTCTTCTTCTCTTTTTACAAGGCACTTAAAGAGATAATTAAGGAGATCATCATGCTTCAAAGATCTTTTTTTTATGGGGGAGATGAAGTGAAAAAGAAAGTGAATTGGATTAGTTAGGATAATTATCTGAATCAACTAAACGAAACACTTTAATGAGAGGTGTAACACCCCTCAAACAAATAATAATATCCTTCCAATTTTCTTTTTGTCCAAAATCACATCTTTAATGGCTTTCCCATCTCTTACCTTTGCATATTTGCTCGACGTCCATTCTTTGGAAGTGAACATTATTATCAAAGCTTCCTTATTCTCATACAAGCACCATAAAGTAAGGTAATAAGTGTCCAATCGAGTAGCGCCTAGCCTCACAAAATCTTTGTTTTTGTGTGATGATGCAAAATAGAAATGAGAGAAGTTCTTGAATAAATAAAAGTTGTAAACTTTTTACCCTTTGGAATTGTCTCTTCATGAACCGATATCTTCTCCAAATCTTCAAGCATCAAATCAAGACAGTGTGCGACAAAAGGTGTCCAATATAATTTGTTCCTCGTTTACATTAACATCTCCCCGACAACCATGTAGTTTGCCGCATTATCTGTCAGGACCTGGACGACATTATCTTCTCCAAACTCTTTAAGAAAAACATCAATCATTTCAAAGATTTTGTCGGTTGTTTTGCATATGTTAGATGCATCAACAAACTTCAAAAATACACTACCCTTTGGACTATTAACCAACAAATTTAAAATTGTCCTCCTCTTCCAATCTGTCCATCCATCGGTCATTATGGTACAATCAATGTTCCTCCATTCCTTTCTATGTTCTTCCAAAGCTTTATGTGTTAACTTCACTTGTTGGTTTAACAACTTAATTCTCAAGTCATCATAAGATGGAGGTTTGAATTCATTACCATGTCTCGAAATCATATCACACATGATAGTGAACTCCTCACTCCTTGCTACATTGAACGACATGGCATTATTGTAAAATAAAACTTGCAATTGCTTGACATGCATCATCTTTTAAACCCTTCTTTTGAAATACATTGATGCTAGGTTTTAAGCTAAAACACCTTTTTTTAAATATGTTTCCAGAGTTGTTATTGGTAATTCTTTTTGAGCCAACTTGCAGTATTTCTCTCTTGATTTCATATGGGAAAGCATTACATGCTTTAACATCTTGATCAAATTTTCTTGCAATCTTGAACAAACTTGCAGTATTTCTCTCTTGATTTCATATGGGAAAGCGTTACATGCTTTAACATCTTTTTGAGTTCCATCCAAGTGATGCTTTAACCTATAAACAACTCTAGTTACCTTTTAAAAAAAACATGCATTGGTTTTTTCTTGGATTATCAGGATCAACAATGCCATGCTTCCATGCTATATCAGTTTGGTTACCCAGAGCATTTTTGGCTAGTTTTCTCTGGCGTGGTGGTGGTGCAATTACAAGGGGAGCAGTGAGAGCACCAACATCTTGTGAGACATGGCATTGATTTTGAATGTGTCAAAAACTTGGCATGATTGAAAGTGTGCTTGGTTCACAAAGAAAAAGGAAGAAAATATCATTTTTGTGAAAATGAACTGAATGAGCCGACTCAAATTCCACCATGAGCCGAATCATTCAGTGTATTTGGTGCCAAAATACGCGGGTCCCAACAGGCTGCCTGAGGTCAATTTTTGGCCGGCTCATTGGGCATGTGTGAGCCGGCTCAAAACCCCTCATGAGCCGACTCATCAAATGTTTTTCCTCCCAAAACACACAGGTCCCAACAGGCTTCCTGAGGCCAATTTTTGGCCGGCTCATTGGGTATGTATGAGCCAACTCAAAACCCCACATGAGCCGACTCATCAAATGTTTTTCCTTCAAAAGTACGCGGGTCTCAACAGGCTGACTTCCTCTCAATTTTGGTCGACTCACACAGTAATTTGAGCCGACTCATTTGATGATTTGAGCAGGCTCATTCCTGTAACTGTCATATTTTTCATTTAATTTTTCTTTCTATTTTTATGACATCAACTAACCAATATAAATAGCTGGTTTCATTTCGGTTGAGAGGTTAACAAGAAAAGTGAAAGATATACACACGTCTCTCTTCATCTTCTTCCTTCTTGCATCCATCAACAATCACATACAATAATCTTTGTTGATTAAGGTGCTTGCTTCAAAGATAACGTTCAATCGTGAATTAGTGTTTCAGATTGGGTCTAGAGAGTGTGGGTTTTTCTTGAAAAAATCTGAAGGGTTTTCTCCTCCAAGATCAAATAAGATTTGGGGGTTTTGCACACAACTATCGTTCGTAGATTTAGCCGAGTGAGGTAGATTGAAGATCAAGTGGATCGTTCTTTCATATCACGGTAGACGGAGGATTGCGAATATCTTTGTGGGTTCATACGTGTTGAAGAAACTCAGTCGTGCTCAAAGTTTGGAGGATCGTAAATCCTTGCAAGAAGGGAGAAATTAATCGGAGGCTTTCTCGACACGCGTGGAGGACTTGATTCTACTTTGAATCAAGGAACAAGAAAAATATTTGAGAGCATATTCAACACGGTTTGGTTTGTTGGTTCATCTATTTTTCTTCTTGTAAAACAATTGCAATTCAATAAAATTGTCCAATTCGATTGATAATTGGGGGCAGAGTACTTCGAGCAAGGACGACGAAGGAACTGCTTAAACAAATTCCTTGTGTTCTTTACTATTCTCGCATTTTACGGTTGATCATTTTAATTTTGTGTGCTCTAAAATTCTGGTGTATCTAAGTAGTGCACTCAAGGTGTTTGACAAATTGTCATACTCAAAAGTGATAACAACATTATGTAAAATTCTGCACTACTTGATACAACAAAGTTACACTTTGTTTTGTGCACACCAAGTGTTTGTCAAAAAGTCAAATCACACAAAATCAATTTGCTTGTGATTATTTTCTTACTCTATATCATTGTTAAGAATAGTTTTATCAATTGTGGTATTATCAAGTGAATCATTTGTGAAGTATTAATTCTTCTTGTCAACACTCTATTTCCATTTGGTTTAAGCGTATATCCGATCTTCGGTGACTTCAAATTTAATTAGACGATTTTCCGGGAAACTTCCGCAATACATTTTCAATTAATGTTTTGAAAAAGGGATCTATTCAACCCCCCTTCTAGATCCGCGCTATCGTCTAACAAGTGGTATCACGAGCACCGGTTCATCTAGTGCTTCACATACAACTTATTGGAAAATGGACAATGATCCAATGAGGGCGTACAATAGAGCTCCAGTTTTTACCGGAGAAAACTATAGTCACTCAAAGGATTGTATGCGCATTCATATCAACTCTGTTGATAGAAAAATTCAGAAAGTTATTCAAGACGGCCCTTTTCAAATAACTATGGTCGGTCCGGATAATGTCCAAATTGAAAAACCGGAAGCACAATGGGATGAGAATGATGAAAAGAAATATAGATATGATTGGAAAGCTCGAAATATGCTTATAGCTTCCTTGGGAGCGAATGAATATTTTCGAGTTTCTCATCATACTACGGCTAAGGCCATGTGGGAAACTTTACAAGTTGCCCATGAGGGAACTGATGATGTAAAGCTTGCATGAATTAATACTCTACAACAAGAGTTTGATCGATTTCACATGAGCCAAGGGGAAACCATTGGTGAAATGGGAAAAATATTTTCTCACTTGACTAATCGATTAAACGCTCTTGGTAAAACTATTCCTAACGATGTAGCTACTAACAAAATTTTGAGATGTCTTACTAGGGAATGGTTGCCAAAAGTTACGGCAATCAAAGAAGCCAATAACGTAAGAACCTTGGATTTAACTACACTTATTGGAAATCTACAAGAGCAACAAGAGCTCTTAAATTTACATGAGCATGAAGATAATGAAAAGAAAGAAAAGAACGAGAAAAATAAAGGTCATGAGAAGAAGAAGAAGTCTATTGCTTTGAAGGCTTCTTCCTCAAAATCTTCCACCAATAAAGATAGTGAGAGTGATTCATGTGATGATGAAGACGAATCAAATGAAGATATGGGTTTGTTTGTAAGAAGATACAATCGGTATCTTAGAAAGAATGAAATATCTCATTCGGACAAGCGTCTCATCAACTATCGAAGAAAATCTAATCCTTCCAAGCAAGAGTTTATTAAAAGTACGAAAGGTAAGGGATCTTGTTACAATTGTGGAAAACCGGGTCACTACAAACCGGATTGTCCAATGCTAAAGAAAGGAAAAGCAAACGATAAGCATCAAAGGAAAGTTAACAAAGCTAGAAGAGCATATATTGCTTAGGAAAGTGATAGTGAATCTTCTAGAAAAGCAAGCTCAAGCGATGAGGAAGAGAAAGTAAATCTTTACCTTATGGCTCATAAGAAAGGCAAGAAATAGGTAAAACATGCTAAATATGATAAAGCTGAAAAATTGTCTTATAATGATCTACTTAGTACTTTTAATGTTCTCCATCAAGAGGCTAAGGAAGCTTTCAAGCGCATTGCATCCGACAAAAGAATTTTTGCATATTTAGAGAAAAAGGTTTCAGATAATCAAAATGCGATGAAAGCTCTTAAGAAATCGATGGTAGAACATATGATAGAAGACAAGCGAGAATGACATAACTTTCATAGTTGTGAAACATGTTGCATTTGGAAAAAAGAAGTTAAAACTCTTCAAGCCAAACTAGACAAGTTATCACAACCTAAGATGACCTTTACTATTGATCGTTCAAACTTTAGAGAATCAATGAACAACCCATATCAAAGGTATACTTATGTCGTGAAGGATAAAAATAGTAAATGCAAGTCTAAACCATTCTTGAAATGTCACTATTGTTGCAAGGAAGGTCATACGATTTCCAAATGTCGGTTTAGGAGATACTTGGTTCCTAAAGGCATTTGTCAATGGTTGCCCAAATGCAACCAAATTTTCACTCACAATCTAGGACCCAATGAAAATTGGGTACCTTCCTCTCTTGTCTAATCATGTAGGTAAAGTGTCTTGAGGCTACGGAGAAACGTTGGTTTCTAGATAGTGGATGCTCAAGACACATGACAGGTGACATTTCCTTATTCTATGACTTCGTGGCTAAGAAGAAGGGTTTTGTTACCTATGGTGATAACAACAAGGGAGCTATACTCGGCAAAGGTAGTGTAGGTAATCCCTCTTCTACATCTATCTCTAATGTCCTCTTAGTAGAAGGTCTTAAGCATAATCTTGTTAACATTAGTCAATTGTGTGACAAGGGATATAAAGTCTCATTCTCTAAAGAAGGTTGCATAATTGAACATAGTGAAAACAAAGAGGATATGTTTAAAGGCTTGAGGGTTAACAATGTATACATGCTTGATTTGAATTTGATGACCTTGAGTGATCCTAAATGTCTAATTTCCAAAAGTGAAGAGTCTTGGCTTTGGCATAAACGTTTAGCTCATATCAACTTTGACTTTCTAAATAAGGTTGTTTCCAAAAACTTAGTAGTCGGTTTGCCAAACATAAAGTTCACTAGGGACCATCTTTGTGATGCTTGCCAAATGGGAAAGCAAACAAAGATATCTTTTAAATCAAAAAATTTAGTTTCTACTTCTAGACCTCTTGAACTTCTACACATGGATATTTTTGGTCTTTCTAGAATCAAAAGTATAGGAGGGAACTATTATGGTTTTGTTATTGTTGATGACTACTCTAGATTTTGTTGGACGATCTTCTTAGCTAGTAAAAGTGATACCTTTTCGGCTTTTGAAACTTTTGCCAAATTATCTCAATAAACTTAGCACAAACATTGAAACCATTAGAAGTGACCATGGAGGTGAGTTTGAGAATCATCTCTTTAAAATGTTTTGTGAGAACAATGACATTGATCATAATTTTTCCGCTCCTAGAAATCCACAACAAAATGGCGTTGTGGAACATAAAAATCGCGTGTTAGAGGAATTGGGTAGAACTATGATCAATGATAGTGATCTTCCTAAATACTTTTGGGCCGATGCTATTAGCACCGCGTGCTATGTATTAAATAGGACCACTATTCGTCCTATTCTAAATAAAACGCCCTATGAACTTTTAAAAGGAAGAAAGCCAATTGTGTCACATCTTCATGTCTTTGGTTGCAAATGCTTTGTGCTAAATAATGGAAAAGAAAACCTTGGTAAATTTGATTCAAAGGCGGATGAGGGTATCTTTCTTGGATACTCTAATTCAAGCAAAGCATATAGAATATACAATAAAAGGTTGCTTATTGTTGAAGAATCTGTACATGTATCTTTTGATGAATCTTATCTGAATGTTGTTGGAAAAGGTAGTGTTGTTATTGGTGCAGGAGCCTCTTCAAATGAGATTGTTAAAGACCTTGATATGCCTCGTGTGGAACCCTTTCCGGATATTGTTAATAAGGAGCCGGTTGATAAGTCTAGTCTCAAAGATGAAGGCTGTAGATGTTTAGAATTGGCAGAATTTTTGACCAACAAGAAGTGTTGAATTTAGTTCAGGATGTCACATCAGATGTTGTGACATTATCAAACAGAGTATAAGTAAATGAACTTAATTCAGGATGTCACACCAGATGTTGTGACATTGTATCAGTTAATGAAGTAAGTTCAGTTTACAGGATGTCACACCAGATGGTATCAGTTAATGAAGTAAGTTCAGTTTTCAGGATGTTACACCAGATGTTGTGACATCTCAAACCTGCTACCAAAATTAATTAATGATTAACAGAACTGAGTAAATTCAGGGAAGTTATCTGGAATTAATTATGGATGGATAAAACAGAAGAAGGCACATCTGTAGGGAGATTTATTATATGACTTCAGTATAATCAGAAGAACTGAATCACCTAGAATCAAGGAAGTAACAAACCCTAATTCAAGGTGATGGCAGCATGCGTATTAGGATTGGTTAAACCTACAGAAAGCCCAAAATCCAAACACCTATTTAAGCAACAGAAACTCTCAGAATAGAGTACGAAATTAAGAAGACTAAATAGGGTGTTTTAATAGCAGGTTGTTAATGTGTACCACTTTATGAGCTTTTAAGCAAAAGTGTATTTGTGTCTTGATTGAAACTGTGAAGTAAGATCAAGCTGTTTTGTTTGAAGTATGACTTCAATTTTATTAAACTTGTAAACACATCACTGTGTGATTGAGGGGGAGTGAGTTGGTACTCATATCTAAGTTGTGTCTTAGGTAGAAATTGCCTTGGGTAGATATTAAGTGAAAGATTAAACTGAGTGGTTTAAGTCTAGAATTAATATTACTTATATTGGATTTCCTTCCTGGCTTGGTAGCCCCCAGATGTAAGTGTGGTTATACACTGAACTGGGTTAACAATTTGCTGTGTTGTTTAATTTTCCTGCACTTTAAGTTTTATTCAAGTCTTCAAGTGTTTAAACATCTCATTCGACATCACGTACCTGATCCCAGAATTTCAAAGGCCAAGCATCTTCCTAAAATGATCTACCATTGGAATGGAAAACATCAAAAGACCATCCCATCGATAACGTTATTGGAGATATCTCAAAGGGTGTCATTACTAGATCAAGGATAAGTAACTTTTGTTTTTATCATGCTTTCATCTCTCAAATTGAGCCTAAAAATGCCAAAGAGGCCTTACTTGATGAAAATTGGTTTCTAGCCATGCAAGAGGAACTAAATCAGTTTAAAAGAAATGAGGTTTGGGATCTTGTTCCACCTCCGCGAGATCATCAGGTGATTGGCACCAAATGGGTTTTTAGGAACAAATTGGATGAAAATGGTATCATTGTTCGCAACAAGGCCCGTCTTGTTGCTCAAGGGTATAACCAAGAGGAAGGCATAGACTATGAGGAAACTTATGCTTATGTTTCCCGCCTCGAGGCTATACGCCTTTTACTTGCATTTGCATGTTCACAAAACTTCAAATTATATCAAATGGATGTTAAGCGTGCTTTCCTTAACGAATATATAAATGAAGAGGTATATGTGTGTCAACCTCCTGGATTTGAAAACTATGAAAAACCAAATCATGTGTACAAGCTTAAACGTGCTTTGTATGGTCTCAAACAAGCTCCTAGAGCTTGGTATGAGCGCCTAAGTAAATTTTTGATCAATCAAGGTTTTTCAAGAGGGAAAGTTGACACTACACTCTTTATTAAACGAGAAGGAAATCATTCTATATTAGTTAAAGTATATGTAGATGATATTATTTTTGGATTTACTAACATGAAGCTGGTCAAAGAATTTTCAAGTTCCATGCAAGGTGAATTTGAGATGAGTATGATGGGGGAGCTTAACTTCTTCCTCGGACTTCAAATTAGACAACTTGAAGATGGAACTTTCATAAGTCAAACAAAGTATTGCAATGAGTTGATCAAAAGGTTTGATATGACACATTCCAAGCCTATTGATACACCAATGCCCACTACTGCTAGTCTTGATCGTGATGAAACGGGTTAGGATGTGGATATAAAAAGGTATCGAGGTATGATCCGATCCTATCTTTATCTTACCGCATCGCGTCCAGATATTATGTTTAGTGTATGTATGTGTGCTAGGTTTCAATCGTGCCCTAAGGATTCACACTTAAAATCAGTTAAACGCATACTTATGTATCTTTGTGGTACGTCTAAGTTTGGCCTATGGTATCCGAAGGGTAGTGATTTCTCTTTGGTAGGTTTCTCTGACTCCGACTTTTCCGGTTGCAAAGTGGATAGGAAAAGCACTAGTGGAACTTGTCACTTCTTTTCAAACTATCTTGTTAGTTGGCATAGCAAAAAGCAAGTTTCTGTTGCTTTGTTAACTGCGGATGAGGAGTATATTGCGGCCGGAAATTGTTGTGCCCAAATTCTATGGCTAAAACAACAATTACTTGACTTCAATATATCTCTTAAACAAATTCCAATTTTGTGTGACAACACTAGTGCAATCAATCTTACCAAAAATCTTATTCTTCATTCACGCACTAAGCATATTGAAATAAGGCATCACTTCCTTAGGGATCATGTAGAGAAAAATGATGTGGTGTTTGAGCATGTTGAAAGTTCGAATCAACTAGCCGGTATTTTTAAAAAACCACTTGCTACCGATCCTTTCTTTTATATCCGTAGGGAACTTGGTGTTCTTGACATCTCAGATAGATCTTGATAATCATTGCATTGTCTTATATTATTGTTTGGCTCAACTTATCTTGTCACTAACTTCTCTCTTACCTTAGTGTTATCTTACTTCACTTTCACATATACTCGAGGTAATATCCTTCTAAACTTAGTGTCTCTTTTCATCCATGATATCTAATATAATTGTGTAGCTTTGCTTATGCTAGTGTCTTTATCTATTTTTTCTCTTCTTTTGGGTTATAATTGGTTTTATGTCTAATAATAATCATAAAAGGTGATATTATCATAAATTGATGTGTTTTAAGTGCATTTTAGTGAAAAATCTCAGTCAAAATTGTCGGGTCCCAACAGGCCGACTCATGAGTCGACTCATGGAACCTCATGAGTCGACCTCCTTGTTGTTTTGAGCCGACTCATTTCAAATTTAAATTGAGCCGACTCATTTTAAATTTTGAGCCGGCTCATTGTCGCATCACATGACATATGGCTATCTTGAAAAGACGCGCCGACTGCTTTCCTTGTCCCTAGGTCGGCACATCAAATGCACCCCAACACTTTTTGACTTTCATTTAATTGTGTTTATGAATTCTAATCATCTAAACTCATTAAAATTCCCTTTTCTTCTCATAATCATCTCATATTCTCTCAAGTTTCTCACCAAACCCTAAAACCCCAATTTTCTCTCAAAGTCTCAAAGTTTTTCTTCATTCTCAACAATGGCTTCAAGAGCTATAGGAAAAAGATCACGGGGTTCTTCTTCACAATCATCTCTACCGGTAAATGCTCTATCTCTTCTTCCATCTGATTTGGTTGAGGTTTATAATAAAAAGTTCAAGAATAGGAAAATTGTTCCTCAATATGTGTATTCAAGAACAACTGCAAATCAGATGCACATTCCTCACATTGTTGAACTCATGGGTTTTCATGGTATCAATCCTTTTCTCTCCTGTCATGAAGATTATAATGAGGATTTGGTAAGAATGTTCTATGCTGGACTGGTTGGGACATTTAAAGGTTTTGAATTTAATTTTCGTATGGGCACTAGAATGTTTGTTGTTAATGCTCAAGTTTGGAAAGACTTGTTTCACATTGATCCCGAGGAAGCTAGTATCTTGATGACTGACACATATCAAGTGGAGAACTACACATTTCGCTCGGAATTAAATGGTATGCTTAAAGACCCATTCTCTGACTCCATTGTAAACTCTGATTTGTTTCCAAATTCAACCACCACTGGAAAAGTTAAGTCGTTGGATCACATCCTTCATTGGATTGTGTCCCACAATTTACGACCAAAGATAGGTGGATTTTCCCGTATCGACATGGGTGAAGTTCATCTGATATACATTCTTCGGAACAAGGTCAAAGTCAACTGGCCACATTATTTCGCTAGTCGTATCTTTGCTCTAAAGGAAAAGAAAGAAGTTGCTCTTGCATATCCATCAATTATTCAGGCTATTATCAACAAAGCTGAAATTGTTGGTAGCAACTTACCCATGGTTTCCGTATTTGAAACAAATTGGTTTCAACAAAAGACTCTGAGTCTTATGGGTCACATATGGGATTCTAAAGAAAAATGATATCGATATCTTTTAAGAGGTGATTTTAATCATGAATTGGAAGAAAATTCTGATGGGGAAGATCTTGAGGATCAAAATGAAGGAAATGTTCCAAATGAAGAATTTCCCACTGACAACGAAGAATGGAATGGTATTCCATCTAATGATTCTGCTTCATATGCAAATCAAGGATGAGGTGAGTGGCAATACACCGGCTGGACAAACACTACTTCTCGTTTTGCTCCTCCATCTCAATCGCATCAAGATGATCCGTCTAGCATCATGGCTCTGCTTCAGAATATGCAACTTCAACATGAAGCCTATTACACATCTCAAACTGAAAGATACTCGGAATTAGAACGATGTTTAAATGAACAAGATACAGCGTTTGCTGATTATGTTTCCGTTCAAGACACTAGGTATACAACATTGTAAGATCATTTGGTTGCTCAAGACACTGCGTTCAACTCTCTCAATAGCAGTTTCTTTCAATTTACCGAATCTGATATGGATGACTCTCAACCTATCACTTATCATCACCGTTATCCATCCGCTCGAGATCGTAATCCCTAAGCTTGATAGAATCATTGCATATTTTGTTTGTTGTCTTTCTTGTTCTTTTTGTTTATGAGTGTCCTTATGGAAAATGTTTAATGGTTTGCTTATGTATGAATTCATATTTCTTTTGTTTCATTACTTCCTATTTAGTCCTTGTTTATTTTCGCAATTTTTTTCACGTTCTTCCAAATTGTGTGTTTGTGAATGCGTGTGCTTATTGCAATTGATATCTCATATTGAACTTATGTCTCGCATGCTATTTCCATTGGTTGATTACTCATACGTATCTTTTTCTTTTTGATGTTGTCAAAGGGGGAGATGATATTGATAGCATAAAATAGATCGTGTTTTTGGCATACAGTCAGGGGGAGCTTAGCAACATATGGCGACTGATTCATCAAGTTTTTGCCATCATCAAAAAAGGGGGAGTTTGTGAGACATGGAATTGATTTTGAATGTGTAAAAAACTTGACATGATTGAAAGTGTGTTTGGTTCACAAAGAAAAAGGAAGAAATATCATTTTTGTGAAAATGAATTGAATGAGCTGACTCAAATTCCACCATGAGCCGACTCATTCAGTGTATTTGGTGCCAAAACATGCGGGTCCCAACAGGCTGCCTGAGGTCAATTTTTGGCCGGCTCATAAGGTATGTATGATCCGACTCAAAACCCCTCATGAGCCGACTCATCAAATGTTTTTCCTCCCAAAACATGCGGGTCCTAACAGGCTGCATGAGGCCAATTTTTGGCCGACTCATTGGGTATGTATGAGCCGACTCAAAACCCCTCATGAGCCGACTCATCAAATGTTTTTCCTTCCAAAGTGTGCGGGTCTCAACATGCTGACTTCCTCTTAATTTTGGTCGACTCACCCAGTAATTTGAGCCGACTCATTTGATGATTTGAGCAAGATCATTCCTGTAACTGTCATATTTTTCATTTAATTTTTCTTTCTATTTTTATGACATCAGCTAACCAATATAAATAGTTGATTTCATTTCAGTGTAGAGGTTAACAAGAAAAGCGAAAGATATACACACTCCTCTCTTCATCTTCTTCCTTCTTGAATCCATCAACAATCACACACAATAATCTTTGTTGATTAATGTGCTTGCTTCGAAGATAACGTTCAATCGTGAATTAGTGTTTTAGATTGGGTCTAGAGAGTGTGGGTTTTTCTTGGAAAAATATGAAGGGTTTTCTCCTCCAAGATCAAAGAAGATTTAGGGGTTTTGCACACAACTATCGTTCGTAGATTCAATCGAGTGAGGTAGATTGAAGATCAAGTGGATCGTTCTTTCATATCACGGTAGACGGAGGATTGCGAAGATCTTTGTGGGTTCACAAGTGTTGAAGAAACTCAACCGTGCTCAAAGTTTGGAGAATCGTAAATCCTTGCAAGAAGGGAGCAATTAATCAGAGGCCTTCTCGACACGCGTGGAGGACTTGATTCTACTTTGAATCAAGGGACAAGAAGAAGATTTGACAGCATATTCAACACGGTTTGGTTTGTTGGTTCATCTATTTTTCTTATTGTAAAACAATTGTAATTTAATAAAATTGCCCAATTGATTGTGAATTGGGTGCAGAGTACTTCGAGCGAGGACGACGAAGGAACTGCCTAATCAAATTCTTTGTGTTCTTTACTATTCTCGCATTTTACGGTTGATCATTTTGATTTTGTGTGCTCTAAAATTCTGGTGTATCTAAGTAGTGCACTCAAGGTGTTTGACAAATTGTCATACTCAAAAGTGATAACAACATTGTGTAAAATTCTGCACTACTTGATACAACAAAGTTACACGTTGTTTTGTGCACACCAAGTGTTTGTCAAAAAGTCAAATCACACAAAATTAATTTGCTTGTGATTATTTTCTTACTCTATATCATTGTTAAGAATAGTTTTATCAATTGTGGTATTGTCAAGTGAATCATTTGTGAAGTATTAATTCTTCCTGTCAACACTCTATTTCCATTTGGTTTAAGTGTATATCTGATCTTCGGTGACTTCAAATTTAATTAGACGATTTTCCGGGAAACTTCCGCAATACATTTTCAATTAATTTTTTGAAAATTAATTTTTGAAAAAGGGATCTATTCAACCCCCTTCTAGATCCGCGCTATCGTCTAACACATCTAAAGTTCTACTATTAGAACTTTAAGCCATTAGAGAAAGATTGGAACTTTTTTTAATAGAAAAGGAAGAGTTATTTTTTATCGTGAGATAGATGATGGAGAATGAAATATTGAGTGAGCCTATGTAAGGTGAGAGATTTAACGTGACAAAATCAGAATTGGAATGATTAATGACCCATTTGTTTTGGCTTTTGTTAAAAATAATTTTTATAGTGTAACATAATTTAGTGAAAAAAAATTACAAAGAAACTTTTCATAAAAACTTCAAATGAAAATTTGATTTGAATAGTTATTCTTAAAATGTTATTTTAGATATTTCATCAGAAAAAAATGTTGATATCAAAATTTCAAAAAATCACTTAATTTTGAAGCTATTTCAAATAGATTTTCATGAAAATCATTTTTGAGATACAACGTTTTTTAAAAATTATGATTTCAACTATTTTTTTTATCATCAATAATGTATGTTTATGTTGTACTATGTCAAAATTAATCTTACAATTTAGAAAAAATAAATATAGAAAAACTTTTAATATTTCGAAAAACGGTTTTACAAAATCCATTTTTGAAAATACAAAGAAAAAATCTATTTTTTTAAAGCTAAAACAAACATGCAGTAAATATATTTTGGAAAATTACATTAATTATGATTTATTTTGGGAAGTTGAATAATTCCTTATTATTGGGTGGCTGTTGGGTAGTTATTAGGTAGATTTTGCTTTAAAGTTTAGGGAAAAAGAACTGTTTCAGTTTTTATTAAAAAAATAATTTTTTTTTAGGGTTTTTTGTGACCTGGGTCACGAACCCGACCTGCGAAACCGAATTCATAAGGCTTTAAATAAAAATGATGATTCTACCGTTTTCACATGAAAACACGACAATTCTATCTGTGCCTACTAAAAACCGATTTTGGTCATTTTCTGGCACGGTGGGGAGTTGCACGATGGTAAAAGGATCGCGAGTTTGACTATCATGTTAACTCTTGATTAAATTAGGAAGATTGATGTTGATCATCTTAGCTTCTTTTGCCGACAAATTTGTGCTCCATTTGAGAGCACAAATTTTTGTGAGCATAATGAAATGGAGTACCTTAAACCAGTTGCATATCATAAACCACAAGGGAGGCTGTAGACATTGTGGAATATTGGGGTGCCTTTACCACAAGAAGCCAAGACTATCTATAGACTATTAATACTACGGAATGGGTAGAAGGCATGCAGCTAGGCCATGTTATATTGAAATCAGATCTCAGGCTATTAGTAGATGCATCATATAGTGGCAGTAGCAATTTTTATGAGTTTGGCTCTACTGTGTCTAAGTGTAGAAGTAGTATATTTCTATTCAAACAAATGCAAATGTCAATGAATAAGTGGTTATGCTAGTCTCTAGAGTTTGAACCATGAGCCTTCTATTTGAAATTCTTTTGATATTTCTTTGCTCTCCCACCTATTTACCTACTTGGGATTACTATTTCACTGATTAGTTTTGTATAATCATCGAGCAAAAAGAAAGTCCCAAGTCTATGACTTTCGAGGTACTTTCAGTATTCTTGGGAACCCTAATCTTAGATTTTCCAAAGGTAAATTTTCAGAATATCAGGTTATTGTGATTGTTTTATTTTCTTGATGCATCTTGAAATCATTATATATTAACCTTAATAAATGTGTGCATTCTTCACACGAGTTGTCTTTAAATGAAGCCAATATGAAGTTTGATATATCAGTGTGGTGGGGCTGCTGCTATTGTTGTATATGACATTACAAGTATGGTAACTAAATATCCACTTTCAAAGTGATGTTTATGAAAGCATTTTATGAGCAATCATTTTCATTTACCTTGTGATCATTAGTTTTTTGAAATATGAACTTATGCAAATTAGTCAAAAAAAAGTAATTCATAGTACAAGGTTGCTAATCAGTTTAGTTAGGCCAATGATGTTTGTGAAATTCTCAAAAAGTAATTCAAAAAAGAAAAATATCTTACATTACAAAACATCTAGAAACAATGCATCCTTGAAGCCTGAAAAGTTCCATCTCCGTGTGGCTCAAAACACAACCAGGTGGTGCTGTTATTTTTCTCAAAGATGGCCTTGAAAATACCATTGAGGAAACTATGCGTGGATGCACTTTATGACACCATCCTATATCAATTTCTCTTAATTGTGTGCAGTTCTGTAACACATGCATCACCCCCTTCTCTGTAACTAGTCCACAACTGTTGAGTGATAGTTGCAAAAGCCGACGGCAAGCCTGTGAAATTATATAGAGTTCTTCATCCTCAACTGTCGTATTGGATAAGTCCAAGACCTCCAATTTCGGAAGTTCAAAGTTCATCATGCCATTGCCATGTAGCTTCATTGTTGGAGAGTTGATTAAGTACAAACGTCCCATGTAACTTAGGTCAAGTATTTGGAGCAAGGGGAAAAGATGAGCGATGAGGAACAGGTCGTATTTAAAATCAAAATAAACGTTGGAACAAATGAGAGAGGTCAAAGATATAGTATTTTTAGAGAAAGCTCTCAAGCCATATTCGGGAAAGCTGGGTCGATTGGAGAGATTGAGCGATGTAAGATTCAATGGAAAATGAGAGATTTGAGGGAGAAGTTTGTCGAGGTCACAAGAGACCAGCGAGAAGTTAACGGAAGTGAGGTTTATAAACCTTTGAAGGAGGCGAGGGAGGAGAGGTAGAGTTGATCGATAGATAGTGAGAGAGAATTGAAAACGGTTGGTGATGGAGAGGAGTTGCTTTGACACGACTGACAGACGCTTCAAATACTGACGGTTACGGCTGTCGCCGTCGTCGTCGCAGTTGAGAAATTTGAAGATAAGTTCCCAACAATCGTCTGGTAAGTGCAAATCAGTTTCAGAAATCAATTCTTCTGAAACTTTAACAGGATTTCTCTTCCTGTTCATATTGAAGATTTGAGTGAAGTTTTGTTGTTCCTTTTCTTATTAACTTACGTTACGTTCTATACCAAAAATGGAACATGGATGTCGCCGCTAAAAGTTTGGGCAAACTAAACTAGGTTACATCACTTGGGCTATTAATATTTCCAAATATAATTTTGATTTTATTGCTTCCCATTTAGTAATTTTATGAAATTTTAATAATATATTTTTTGAGATTAAAATATATTATTTATTATATTTCACTTTCACATTAAATATAAAATATAAAATTTAATTGGAATCATACTCAATGCATAACAATTAATCCCTTAAATATATTACACTTGATTACAATTTTTTTATACTTTTTTAATAATAAGAGTAAATAAAATTTTCACATGTCTATATTTTGATTCTCAATCAAAATTTTTTATGAAAATATTAATTGTAAGGTTATTTTTTTCTTCATGGTGAGTTTTTATTTTTGATTTAAAATAAATAACATCACTGTTTTTCATAAGAGCACGACAGTCCAACACAATAGGCTCAAGGGACAGAGAAAAATCCAAGAGATTATTACAGTCAACCACCACAGGTGCATCAGATTGTACAATGAACTGACTCAACTTCAAATCCTGAACAATTTGAAGATCCCATTTAATAGTTAATGCCTCTGTCACACTCAAGTTTGCCACACTCTCTAGCTCCACTCTCTTACACGCTGACAAAATAATTCTATCCTCTTGATTTGTAATGACACAACCCATGGCAACCAATCCCTCAATGAAACACCATGCATCCACTTAAACCAAGTAAGCATCAGACGGTCATTCATACACAGGTTCAACCTCTTGTTTCTTTTCATGACACGAGTTTGCCCTATTAAACTCCAAGATCTGCTGTTGGGAGAGAGACATGACTTCCTCAATCCTAGGCTATTTTTTATTGAAGACATAGTTGTTTCAAACCTTCCATATATTCCACAGCATAATGCATAACAACTGAACTGCATCAGTGCATTTCCATTTCATACCAAGTTCCAACCACACTAGAGGGTTCGTGTCAGGCAAAATACGCAGGCCAATGGGCTAGCAAATCAAACACTTCTAGCAAATGAGCAATGCAAAAATATATGATCCAACGTTTTAGGATTCTCAAAACAAATGGGACACAAAGGGTCAAGTTCAATAACTATTTTTTTAAGAGATTTGCTTTGAGAGAAAGAATATTCTTCCCAAATCTCCCGAGGAAAATCCTGATGTGAACCTGTATAGGAGCCTTCCAAAGGACCTTCCATAGCGATTCAGACACAATCCTCAATGGTCAAGTGTTGAATAGAGGTAAGCAACAAAATATTTTGAAGGTATTTTTTTGGGAATTTATCGTATCCACAGAGATCGGTGCTAGTGAACTACCATTCGAAAATTTCTGCAGTTAATGAGTTTGGCTTGAACATTCATCGAAAACTTCATAGAAGTGTCATAAAATTCATCGACAAAACCCTAATCGTCAGGAACTGCATGCGTTTCCAGGGCGATGTTCATCACAAATGAAACCAACGCCCGTAGACAACTAGAAATTAACAAACAAACATCGACAATGTTTCACACACATGTCGAGTACTAAGGAATAAACGACATTATACAACATTGGTCGGACTGACCGACCTGCTCTGATACCACTTATGTAACACCCCATTTCTACCCGGCATTAATCGATAAAATCATAGTAATAAAATTCAACTTAATAAAACAATTAGGATGTCACATTTCAACTTTAAAACACTTTTTCATTTAATCAAATAATACATTGATACATAATACTTTTAATTCGGATGAACTATAATAACAACTTTTATTCATTCTTTAAAACCAAAACAACTTTCACAACTACGCAGCGGATTCTCAAATATTCAACTAAACATGATAACATTTTGTTCAACTTAAACAACATAGTAACAACATATTTTGACTAAAACAACTTAAAACAACTTAAAACAACAACAAAGCAACAAAGCGTTCACCCCCTAGTGTTACGTATCAGAGCATCGACACCGACTTGAACTAACGAAGATAACAATCTTCCTTCAAGCTAACCTGCACGTTACCAACATAGGGGTAACATTCAAACAGAAGGGGTGAGATATCGAACAATATAAACAAGAATATGATAATTAATGAAGGGAAATCGCTATAATAAATGCAGCGGAAAACAAAATTTTCCATTTAGAGATCTTTACGAAAGGTTATGATCTGTGATAACATATTTACCTCTTATGCCGCTTGAAACCTTTGATTCCTATTTGATCATGAGTGTTGTATGACAAACAACGCCTCTACTCAGTCCACACGAATAACTTTCTTCAATCACAGTGCTAGCTGGTTAGGAGTGAATGTTTAGAGTGAAAGGAGAGGAAAAATGAATACGACTAGGGTTTCAAAAAAAAAACAACTGAGCTTGTGCACAAGGGACTTGTGTGGGATTTAACCTAAAAGCCCAACTCAACAATAATATTATTATAATAACTATTATTATAATAACCATAATTTTATTATTATTATATTTTATAACTATTATAAAATTAATAATAACTAATATTATTATTATATTTTATAACTATAAAATTAATAATAATAATAATAATTATTATTATTATTAATATATCATATGATACCTTACCATATTTCGTATTCCATTTAAGTGCATCTTACCTTATGGTGTATCTTATTTATTTCACCTCTTCTCTAATTGTCCTTATGTGTGTGACCCTATAGGATTTTGCGACGTTGACAATTATATTAAATCATGTATTTAACATAATAAACAGTGAGCGGTATCTTGCAACACATCACTGCTACCCAAATCTACAACTTTTTGAAAATGGGAAGATCAAATCTACAACTTTCAAGTTTGAGAAAAATTCATTTGAAGTCTTTTTGATCAAGAAAGAGGAGGTTGAAGATCTTTCCCAAAATGGAAAGTTTTCATTACAAGTCATGCCCAAAAATAGAAAATTTTCAAATGGCTCAAAATTCTTCAATCTTGTGAACTTCCAAGCATTCTTAAGATCAAATAAAGATCATAGGACCTCAAATTGATGAAGATGACCCTTTGGAACCTTTGTTGGTGGCCTCAAATGCCCTGATTCTGACTTTTCTTGCACAACAAGTTACCATTTGATCAGATGACTTCCACAAGGAATGTTTGCTTCAAATTTGATACACATGCTCCTTATATCATATATAGACCAATAGAATCAATAATGACCAAAAACATTGAGTGTAAGGGCCTCAAACCCAAAACCCTAATTTCTGGTCATCTGTGTAGGAACCCTGAGCCTGTCTGGACAACTGTGCAATCTTATGAGATTTTGTGACTTCAAAGCAACCTTGGTGGTTTAATATGATCATAGAACAATCATGGACCCTCTTGGCATGCTTCATGGCCTCTGAGGTAGCTCAAACCACTTCTAAGATTCATTTGACCACAAACCCTAGCTATGCAGCTTATGCAATGAAATAACTATGTAGTGTGAGATAGTATGCTTATGCAATGCCATATGAAGAATCACAAGCCAAGGTGTGAGAAAAAGAGAGGGAAAATTTTGGGTGTTTACACGCTCGAATTCAAGGTAAGGGGGGAGAAAGAGTTTATATAGGTGATCTAACATAGAAGGGTAATTGGGGGGTGCTTACTCCCTTAGGGTTTATGATGTCATAATTGAATTGTGTGAAATTGTGATGTTTGATGAGTATGATCATGATAGATTATGTGTATGTGAATTTTGATGTTGAATGATGATTGATTTTGATGAACCCATGATAGAATTGTGATTGGTGTGATGATTGTTTGTATATATATATATATATATATATATATATATATATATATATATAATTGGAGTTTTAAGGTTGAATTGATTGAGTATGGGATTATGAAGATGGTTGTGGATGATGTTAGATGGTTGAGGAAGATGATGAGAAACAATAATTCTCTTAATTTGTTCTATAAATGTTATGATAGGTGATGGATTGATGTTAGAGGTATAAGTGATGATAACCATAATAATTTGACTATTTTAAGTGCTAAAAATGAAATAAAATGAATTGGAATTGGACTGGTGTGGACATGTGGGAGAAAGGAGGTTTTTGCGAAAAAATGAATTTCCGCGCAGAGCACATGACACAGGCCGTGTCACACGACACGGGTGGCCGTGTCAGGCCCCTGGAAGATGAATTGGGGGGAATTTTAGGAGAGATGGGCATCAAAGGGTGTGACACGGGCCATGTCACACGACACGGGCGACCGTGTCACCCTCCTGGACTTTGGAAATTGATGATTTAAGGGCCATGCCTCAGACCACCTGACACGGGCCGTGTCAGGGGACACGGGTGATCGTGTCAGGCCCCTGCATTTGGAGTTTTCGCGTTGTTTTCAAGTCGGATTTGATCTATTCTTTTAGTCCAGGTTCATGTAAATAGACTAAGGAATAGAGAATAATGTTGTTAGTAATTATAGGACTTGGCGACTAAAAAAATTAGTGAATGAATCTTAGATGGATAAGTGAATCATATAAACTTGCTAATGAAGAATTGATTATTGTTGATTATGATGATGTATAATATAAGCTTTTTTATAAATTATTTGATGAAGTTCTTGTTGTTTAATGAGGATCATGAGGATCGTGTTGATATGACTATATTCATATGTGAATTGAAAATGTATGTTATAATCGAGTTTTTGTATACGCATACATGTTGGGGAGGTAATCACGTCTCGGATGGAGCGTAAGTGATTGTTTGGATTCATTGGGAATCAATGGGTGGGGGATGATCGTGTCTCAGTAGGAGCTCAAGCGATGCATCCGGTCTGAATCGATGGACATTTGATGAAGTCGGTACCGCATTTGCATTGTGTCATTGAGTCATATTGCATTAATATGAATGAATGATTGATATTGTGTGCTATATTGGGTGTGTGCTAATTATCTCTTCGTATATGTTATTTGCACCGTTATATTATGAACATGTTTCTCACCCCTTTGTTTGTTTTGTGGCGTCTGTGCTTCTTCGGAGTACAGATAACCCAGGTACTTGAGAAAGACTTGATGTTGCATGATCGAGTCCTAGGAGCTCTGATACGTAATGGGAATGGGGATTTTTTCACTTGCTTTTATTTTATCTTTTAAAACTTTGTTAGTTACGTATCTTTGAATAAACCAAAGGAATTGTTTTATTGCTATTAAAGATGTTATGCCGTTGAGCACGTGAACGGTTGAAATTATATTTTCCGCTGCTTATGAATGGAACTTAGGTTTGATTTTGAATGTAGTCACTCACTTTTTTACTTAAACTCTGATTTTTAATGAGAACTTATATTAATATTGAAAACGGGAAAAAGTGGGTGTTACATGTTTCATGTTTCGCGGCTTCGGAAGTATGTTCCAGGTCCGTCACATGTGATACTGATGGATGAAGTTGAAGTAAGAGATAATCTTACAGTTGAAACATTACCAGAACGAATTAATGATCGTGAGGTAAAGCAGTTGAGAGGCAAAGAGATTGTCCTTGTCAAGGTGGTTTGGAGAGGAGCTGTCGGTGGGCACATGACTTGGGAATTGGAGAGTAGGATGCGAGAGTCATATCCGAATCTTTTTGCATGAGGTAAGTTTTTTAGGACAAAAACCGTTTTAAGTGGGGGAGAGTTGTAACGCCACAAATTTTATTTAATCATTTTAATTGGATTGTTGTATGTTGTGTGTGGAGGGAAGAAATATTATTTAATATAATATGTGTTTATATTGAATAATTATATGGTAAATAAATAAATAATTGGAATAATAAGAATTAAGGGGTAAGGTGGTCATTTGGTGAAATTAGTAAGGGTAAAGGTGGAAGTTCATAAGTTGGTCTAAGGGGTTAAGTGGTAAGAAAAAAATGATCGTATTTTGTGAAAAGAGGAACGATCGTGAAAAGCTGAGAAGAGAGAAGAGAAAGGGATAAGACTTAAAGAGGAGAATCCGTGAGGAAGAAGAGTTTTCTCGTCAAAACCAAGGTAAGAGTGGGATTCTTTCGTCTCATAAGGGCTTTATAATGGGAATTGGGTAGATTGATGATTAGAGGTTTTGGGTTTTGGTGATTGAGTAGGTGTTATTGTTGAGTTGTTGGTAATTTGATGTTGTTATGCGATAATTATATGAATTTTGGATATTAACATGAGTAATTCTGTAATTGTCTGACTGAAAAAGTGGTTTTTGTGCATAAATTTGTATTGGTTGGAGTGTAGGTCGTAGAAGGGAGAACTACGATAATTACAGAGCTCGCTTAACGAGCAAGTTGGACTTTGGAAGAGTCAGAATAGAGTGACTTGCTCGCTTAGCGAGCAATCCCACTCGCTCAGCGAGACCTGGAGTGAAAATGTTGTGATTTAATTCCAAAAAAAAATTCCTTAAAATTATCTAATTAATTTAGTAATGCTTAGGAATCGAAGTGGTGTGGTTAAAGGCAATGAGAGGGGAGTTATACATGAAATTATAGGGATAATTAGTATAACTTGAAAATGAACATAAATTGGTATGTTTGTTGGTTTTGTTGTTGTGTTATGTGTTATAATTATTGTTGTGACTATATGGTACTGTTGTCGATGTGTGTTGATGTAGTAAGTGGAAGTATGTTATGTTGTTGTATATATCCTTGTTGAAGTTGATTTATATTATTGCATGTAAAGCTATGTATGATGTTGATGATGTTGATGATGGTGTTGTTGTGGTAAGAAGTTGTATATTAGTTGTTGATATTGATTTGTACAAGATAGTGATTGCATATATGCATGTATGTCATTGAAGTTGCATGACATGTGCATGGTTGGAACGTCATACCAAGGTCGGGTATGTTCGTTGGATCCAAGTGGGATCGTTGCGATGTTGTGGCCATGAAACAGGGGTCGAGGGTGTGATCATGAAATATGGATCATACTGGACCATGAAAGAGGGGTCGAGAGTTCCGACTGGAACTGGATCTTGAAATAGAGACCGGATTATGGTACCACATGTATAGAGTCAAGTAAAGTCTCATTGCATAATTGTAGTTGTTGTGTATGATGTTGAT